>JAJMFE010000017.1:0-180449 GCA_030574555.1 Tortispora phaffii | reverse complement strand
AATATAAAAACTGTGATTGTGGATAAGCTGCGGTAAGTACAGGTGGGCGAAACCGATGAATAGAGTTTCAGGGCCACAGTACTTGGCGGGGAAATTAAACTATAATTTAGTAACAATCACGCTAAATTTAGAAAGTTGACTGAAATGTGTCATAATTTTAATCTTTAATGACTAAATTAAATCAGCACACTACCCGGCCGGAGTTGTCTCCGGAGTAAAACGTCCATCATCAGGTCCGATACATACATAATTCAATATCCTCCCCCGCCCGCATGTCGGAGTAATGTTCGGGCCAAACGAATCTATTTTAACTATCTAGACTTTTTTTCTATAGGGAACTCAGTGAATCGCCTGCCTCTTTCTATATACTCAAAGACATCATCACATCGTATACTAACTACTAGGTCAACTCCTATCAGCGGCTATCCGTTCACTGGTCCCCCCCTGGCCATCACCTTCAAATATCCTCCCTATATTAAGGAATTGCTACAATAAATCTTGTATGTTCTCAACAATTGACCTTTTTTCCATCTAGTTACACAATGTATTTCGCTCCTTTCCGAGGGATCCGGTCAGCCGGTCTTACATTTGCCGCAACTCATAGTATTACAGTGACCGAAGTCAAAAAAGGACTGTCCAAAAAAAGTTAAATCCCCCCGCATCTCGGCCACTTCCCTCGACCAAAATATACAGGCCCCTCAACCTATTCGATATATAAATAGGCTCAATTCCGCTTCCCTTTTCTTCAGTTTTTATTGCTAAAGATGGCTCCTGCAACTATTCCCGAAACTGGTCGTGCTCTTGTTGCCGATAATATTGGCCCCAACTATAACCTCACCCTAGTTAATGATTACCCAGTTCCTAAGCCTAAGCATGGCGAAGTATTGGTTAAGCTAAGTTCCACTGGTGTTTGCCATTCTGATCTGTCATTTTTGACAGACCATTGGCACGGTGTCTTAAGTATGACCTGTAAGGTATCTGGACATGAGGGCGTGGGTAGGATTGTAGCGCACGGCCCCGGTGTGGATTCCGAGCAATTCCCCATTGGTTTGCGTGTTGGTGTCCCTCTGCTTCGTCATATTTGCAACAATTGTGATGATTGTTTGGCCCCTGGTCAGGAGTGTTATTGCGAGAAAGCTCTCTTCTCCTCTGCCCAAATTGATGGCTCATTTGCTGAGTACCTCACTCTGGAATCTAGCTATATGTGCCCGATTCCCGAAGGAGTTCCTGACAAGTACGTTGGTCCCATTCTCTGTGGTGGTGTTACCGTCTACAAGTCAATTAAAAATGCCGGATTGTACTGTGGCCAGTGGCTTGTTGTTTCTGGAGCTGGCGGAGGATTGGGACAGATGGCAATTTCTTACGCTTTGGCTAAGGGGATCCGTGTAATTGGTATCGACAGCGGCGCTGAGAAGCGCAAAGCCTGTGAGGATGCTGGCATCGATGCCTTCATTGATTTCCGAGAGACTAAAGATATCACTGCTGAGGTTCATCGCATCACTGGTAAGGGCGCTCATGGTGTTATGGTGCTCGTCCCAACTGAGGCTGCCTACAATCAAGCTATTAGTTACCTTCGCAAGCATGGCTCTCTAATGTGTGTTGCTCTTCCTGATCCGGCAGCTACTTTGAAATTTTCTCCAGTAGCAGGTGTTTTCATGGATTACAAGATTATCTCTAGCTTGGTTGGAACCCGTGAGGATATCAAGGAGGCTTTGGACTTGGCCGCTCGAGGAAAATTTCACCCGCATGTGGAGGAATATCCACTTGAGGATGCTCGCAAGGTTCTTGATGAAATGGCGGCAGGCAAACTTAACGGACGTGCTGTTCTTAACTTCTAAGTCTAGCTGTATAGATTTTTAGAATGTTATATGAGTCGATGACGGTTTTGCTGTATTAGTTTGTAGACCTCATTTTATTGTTGAAGTATAGTCACTGACTCTGTCTGGTCTTTTTAATTGATGATCATGAGATTCGATCGAAATCGGTGTGGCTATTCCCATGTTGATTAAATATATGCAATACGTAATATAGCCCTTGCGAAATAAGGTCTGGTGATTGAAAACTCGATCATATTAAGAGCTCAAAAAGGAAATTAATACTAAATCACAAATCTTGCCGATAATGGAGTCTAATTGGGCTTGCTTGAATCTTTAAATTTAAGCGGAAGAAGCACTCGTCAAGACTATTACTTGACTTGTTCGCAGCAACTCGTTCTCTACTGGAAATGAAATATTCTCTTTGGTTCGGTAGTCGTTAGTATCACGAACACGTAGTGTCTGTCGTGATTTTTACAAACCGAATTATAGCCCTGTGAACTCTTCATATTGGAATATACGCACAGTAAGTTCTCCCGGTCTCTGAGTTTATCGGTAGGCACAGAAAATGTTACGTAGACCTATGCTGGATGTCAAAGCAATGACGCCTATGGATTTCCACTGTAATTGAGATCGTGAGTGTGGAACCATATCCCAGCCTCTGGCAATTAATAAGTATTGAAATCTATAATGTAGTTATTTAAGTTTCTCGCAGATTGGACAACATCTAAAATATAGTTGATTTCCATAACCTCTTTTATATAGCTTAATGCCCTATGAGAACTGGTATTCTTCTAATTGTCGCGCTCTGTCTGTCACAAGCTCTCAACAACGTGACAGTAGAACGGCGAGAATATGCTGGTGTGCTGTTAATTTAATTGTCTGTGGTCGTGGGTGTTTTATTTCTTCGTATCTATAATTGTTTCCGAAACTTATGTACCCACTATACAGTTTCATTAGATGTGCAATACTTTCCAATTATCGGGTTTTCCCAAATTCTAAAGAATAACTCTCCCAATTTGTCCCACCTACCTGATATCGATAGCAGCATTATTGTGGCCAACAGATAGGTTCGTTCCTACATACCTTCTACTTTTTGCATTTATATAAAGTGATTCAAATGGCGTGGTTTTCTTCAACATCAAAAATCGACGAATACGTCAACAAAGCCACGGCAGAAACCTTGCCGACAGGTGAAGTAGATATTGCCTTGAACCTGGAAATATGTGATCTCATTCGTTCTACCACAATCCCCGCCAAAGATGCTATGCGTTCAATTAAACGTCGAATTCTTCATTCTAATCCCAACGTACAATTGCATGCATTGAAATTAGCTGATATATGTGTGAAGAACGGCGGATTCAACTTTTTAACTGAAGTTTCATCCGATGAATTCATCGGTGAGATCTCACGGTCGATTCTCGGCAGATACCCAAACGCCTCTCATGCTAATGCTGATGTACAGCTTCTTCTACTCGAATTAATTCAGACATGGGCATTAGCTTTTCAAGGCCAATACCAACTGAAATTGACTAATACTATATACGAAAATCTGAAGAAGGCCGGGTTCTCCTTTCCTGATCCTAAGGTTGTCCTTAATTCATCTACTGTTTTGGACACATCTGTAGCTCCTGATTGGGTTGACTCTTCTGATTGCATGCTTTGTCATGATTCCTTCACTTTTACTAATCGAAAACATCATTGCAGAAACTGTGGAAAAGTTTTCGACCAAAAATGTTCGTCCAATCTTTTATCGTTACCTCACGTTGGTTTCAATATCCCTGTACGAGTCTGCGATACTTGTTATGCTGACCTAAATCCCAAAACTGCGTCACAAACCAGTGCTCCCTTAAAGGGGTCTATCTCAAACCATCAAGCAGAAGATTACGACACCGACTTGATGAAAGCTATCGAACTATCTTTACAAGAATCACAGACACATATTCCTCTTATTAATCATCCAACTGAATTATCAGTCAACACTACAGCGTCACCAACACAACAGACTGGAATAGCTGCCGAAGAAGATGACCCAGACCTGAGAGCTGCTATAGAGGCATCACTGAAAGAAGCGAAGATTCTTGAAAATAATTCCGCACCTGTAAAGATTCATGAACACAAAAACAATGACTTCAGCGTTTCTAAATCAAATTCATCCAGGCTGGCAACCCCTTCTATGGCTCAGAATTTACATGATTTGACTCCCATAGAAACCGAAAATATCAATTTGTTTTCTGCCCTTGTTAATAGGTTGGAGAATGCACCACCTGGCAGTATTGTGCGGGACAAACAAATTCAAGATCTCAGCGAATCTATAAATCCTCTCCGACCTAAATTAGCTAGATCTTTGGCCGATGCCATTGGGAAATATGACACTTTAGTTGATATACATTCCAAATTATCTACAGTAGTGCGTTACTATGACTCAATGCTCGAGCGGCAATTGCAATACACCTACCAGAAAAGTTACCCCGGTGCACCATATAGCTCAACGTCCAACATACGATCACCACTCAGCTCCATTGGTATACCCGAGCCCGTATATGCCGGAAGACAGCAGACAGCCCATAATTCAGCAATGCCTTCCCAATTTATCTCGGAAATTTCAGCCGGTCCTCTGCGATCTGAATCAGCTGCTACCCCAACCGCCCCATTGGCCTCTGCCGCTTCACTAGTCGCCAATAGCCAAGGAGGTGCCCGATCTTACGAGAATAATACCAACGCTATTTCGATAGACCCATATCATCATCACATCACACAAGGCCTTACCCCACCTAATCGAAATGACCCTGGTGAACCTGGTCAGGTCTCTTCAATTTCAAATTCGACGGCCACAGTTCCACAAACGCAAGCGGAAGAGCCTGTTCTCATAGAACTCTAATGACCGGAAGTACACCATTGCATTCCCACGCTGGACTAATCACCTTACATATTAGTCTTCTGAACACATTTCTCTGATCGGTACATCGTTCCGAAATAGAGCCTTAAAAATAAAAAAAATAGAATTCCTGAAAGCCGTGAGCTTATACAAACCGGGTTAGGTATAATGTGGCTCCCTTAAATCTATCTTCGGAATGCCTAGCCAATAAGGTTCTGTCAGACAGATAGATTACCAGAATCGTTTCATATAGTCCCATCAACACACCTAGGCCGGAAGGGATTCACAAGATTCAATCTGAAGAGTAAACATATGGGTTTTTACTAAATAATATTACTCAGTTATATTACTAAAGTAATCAGTAAGCACTTTAAACTATAGGAGAATATATTAGTTGTAGCTTTCATAGAATTTTGAGATATCCTTAATACATTACAAAGTCTTGAGCAATTGGAATTTACTTTTAGCCGTACGATATATAACTTTAGCCGTGCCCAACTTTTCCCTGCGGTTGCACTGAATGATAGGCTCAAAATAAGGTTTGTCTCTCAGAGGAAACCCTTTCCAGCGGCTGCCGAATAGACGAACCTTAAGCGAGTAAACCTTATTAAAGATGTCATACTTCACAGACACTGAATACATTAGCGGGCATATCGATAGATCCGGCTAAGGGCTACAAAGTGTGGCCGTATAAACTACATAATACGGCTCCAATCATACTGTGATTGGACAGCTAATATATCGCTCACTAAAAGTAGAATTGATCCTGAAACAATATAAATTGATAGCACTTGCATCATGAAACAACGTCAACCGATCGGATTCCTATTCCAAGATCATTTTAATCATGAAAATTACTGGTATCATCCTGTCTGCTTTCAGTGCACTGGCAACTGCTTCCAACATTCTTCCTGGGAGTTACATCGTCCAACTCCGCCCTGATGCAAATATCGACGCACATGTGAACAAAATTACGGGACTCCACGCTATGGCCAGCTCCATGAGAAATTCACCCAGCGTTAAGACCGCTGGCGGTCCACTTGTGGCGTCCACAAACAACGTGGTGAAGATCGCCTCTGAGGATGGCCAAACCATCGAGGTTGGAAAGTACCACGAATTTAGTATGGGTGACTTCAAAGGCTACACTGGTGTTTTTGACGATGACACCATTGAAAAAATCAAAGCATCCGACGATGTGATTAGTGTTTACCAAGACGAAATTGTCACTCCTACATTCTCGTTGGGAATGGAGATGTCCAAGGGCAAACCATTTCCAGCCGATTTCAAGGTTGCTTCAAACAACGAGTCAGCCCGCACCTTTGCCTCATACTACAATTGGGGACTTGGACGTATTTCGAACCTAGGCAATAATGAAATCACTGATCACATCGCCTACATTCATCCTGAGGCTGGTCAAGGAGTTACTGCCTTTATTATTGACACTGGTATCGACATCAACCACAAAGAATACGCAGGAAGAGCCGAGATGGCTTTCTCCGCCTTCACATCTATTAAAGATAACAATGGACACGGAACTCACGTCGCGGGTACAGTGGGTGGTAAAAACGTTGGAGTTGCTCCTAAGACTAGACTTGTTGGTATTAAGGTGCTTGGTGATGACGGATATGGTTCGTTATCCAGTGTACTGCGTGGACACGAGTTCGTATATAACAACAAGAACAAATACGGCAACAAGTTTGTTATCAATTTTTCTATCGGCATGGGTGAGGTTAGTGCTCTACTTGATAGATTCCAAAACGCCCTAGTGAGCGCAGGCGTGATTTACGTTGCCGCAGCAGGAAACTCTGCTCAGGACGCTTGCTTAACCAACCCCGGATCCAACAAAAACCTCATTATTGTTGGAAATATGGACCAGTCTGGAGCGCGTGCTCGCACCTCAAACTACGGCAAATGCGTCGATATCTGGGCACCTGGCACCAACATCCTGTCATCATATCCCGGTGGCAATGATCGTTACCAATATATGTCTGGAACTTCAATGGCTTCTCCTCATGTAGCCGGAGTAGCATCGACTTTCTATAGTTTTGTGAATAACCACAAAGAAGCCACTGATTTATTGTTCCACCTTGCTCAGAAGGGAGTCGTAAAGGGATTATATAACACCGACACAAATCTGCTTGTCTACAATAACGCAGGATATCGAATTACATCGAACGAAGAGACCAATACGGTCGAAGAGGAAGACTCATCTGAAAATGCTCCGTCCACGAATGAGCCTGAAAAAGAGGTGCCAACCGAAAATAAGCCTGATTCTCATAGTGATGATGAAGGTATCGTTGAAGACACAGAGAAAGTCACTCAAGACAAGCGTCAAACCAAAGATGATAGTGACAAGAAGCACATAAATGCTGTCGCGAATGCCAATGCTGATGCTAGTGCGTAATTCTCACCTGCAAAAGCTTGCTCGTCCAGGTCAAATTTGGTAGTATCATCTTACCTGAACAATCATCCTCTGGCCACTGATTCTTAACCCGTATAAGTATATAGTAGATCAACAGAAAGTATATATATCCAACTTAAACAAAAAAGATAGGTAGGAATGTAAGCACGATATTACACTACGAAGATCCGAAGTGCTAAGAATGACAGATCACGTGATGAAGGCATTACGATTTTCTAGTCTGCAATTGGGCAAGCAGCTCTAAAAGAAGAGATGTATGTAAAACGACTGTTATCAACCAGCAGATACTTACTACACGAAAATCCATTGGTATGTATAACACTGATTTATCTACAACATACTAATCCAGGGATTGCCATCCAACAAACTTAATGGACGTCCTATGGTACCTCGGATGCAGCGAGGCCTTCCCGAGAAGCGACGAATACCCGGTGTGGATAAGATCATAGTAGTTTCATCTGCCAAAGGAGGAGTCGGGAAATCCACGTTATCAGTGAATACCGCAGTATCTATAGCGATGCGCGGTAATCAGGTCGGAATCCTCGATACAGATATATTCGGCCCGTCAATCCCGAAACTATTGGATCTTTCTGGCGAACCCAGATTGAGCTCGTCCAACAAACTAATCCCACTGACTAACCATGGAGTCAAAGCCATGTCTATGGGATTTTTAGTCGGAGAGGATGCACCTATTGCATGGAGAGGACTTATGGTCATGAAAGCATTACAGCAGCTACTATATGACGTCGAATGGGGTAACCTTGATTATCTCGTTATAGATATGCCGCCCGGTACGGGTGACACTCAACTAACATTGACCCAGCAACTAGTTATTGATGGAGCTATTATAGTGTCGACCCCTCAAGATATAGCTCTTATTGATGCTGTCAAAGGCATAAATATGTTTCGAAAAGTTGGTGTACCCGTGCTTGGAATGGTAGAGAATATGAGCATTTACATATGCCCTCATTGTAACCACGAGAGTCATATTTTTGGGTTTGATGGAGCTAGAAAAAAGGCAGAGAGTCTGAATATAGATATTCTTGGCTCAATTCCACTCAATCCGGCGATATGTGCCAAATCTGATGCTGGCCAGCCAATCGTTCTTACTGACGATAGCGGCCAGATTTTCCAGTATTACAACAAAATTACGGATAAAGTATTAGATAAATTTGGCAAGTGACTTCTTATCTACTTCTTTTTATATTTTCGGGGATCTCTGCGGGACATTTTGACCTTGTCACGAGTACCACGACCACCCTCCCAGAACCCCGAGCTTTTCCGTATAAATTGGTGCTTGCAGTAACTACATTGTTCTTTATGGAAAGGCTGCTCAATTGAACATGCACCACAAATCATTCTCGCGGCATGCTCATCAATGTGGTCCATTTTTTCATTATGACATCTATCACAAGGAAAGACCTTCTGGCAACAAGAGAAACGAAACCATCTCGTAGACCGTTTATAGTGCTTGCACACCCCATTGTTTGGCAGAGGAGTTCCAGCAACAAGTCCAAGGTTCTCTTGATCTTTCTTTTTAGTTTTTAAGCTTGTATTCGTTGGTCCTTGTCGAAGAAATTTAAAGTTAAGAATCTCAACAGTCAGTTTCTTATGACAGTCTCGACAAGTTACAGTTCGCGACTGCCCAATGGCAAGTCCTTTAATTCCGCCGGGGTAGGTAGCAAAGCAAGATGAACATGAAACAATGTATGTACTTGGTAAAAGATCAACAGCTACACAATTATCAAGGTCCAAGTATCCAAGACGGGATGCATTTTGATGGATAAATTCGGGTATAAAACTTCCAGTAAGCACGAGTGAGCACTGAGAGCAGGTAATTGAAACTGCGTTAGATGGCATTGCAGATTGTAAGTCAGGCTGCTGCGACTTTGAACTGGTTATATGCTCTAAATAACTGGTCGTCTTACATCGAGTACATCGCACAGCAAGGTTTAGCTGCAAATATTGTAGTACACCTATATTAACCAATGTTATGCCTGGTAAATCCAAAGCAACACCTTGAGGTTTCGCATTAGAAATGCTGAGCGTTCTCAGGTCTTCATTTGCCTGAAAGGCACCATCATCATGTGACATGGTACATATTTCTTCACTTCCGTCAGCATCAGCGTCCACAAGTGTTTCTAAGAATTGCGAACTAGACTCGGATAGAAGCTTAGACTCTTGCTCATCTTCAGAGGACTCGTTCCCAGCACTGTCACTATTATCATGATATATATCCCCTTGAAGATCATGAATCAGCCAATCTGGCACAGTTTCTTGAGAGTCGACGGAGACATTATTGTTTCTATCGTAGATATCAATATTAGCATCACCAGAATTGAACGCGAGTAAATCTGAGATAGACTCACAGAAAAAATTTACTAAAGCCAACAGGGTCATGTTTTGAACAGTAGCAGCTTTATAGTTGAAAGCAGCTTCAAGCTGTCTGGCTTCTGGCAAATCAGAAAACAAAGATATGCTACACGGGTCAACATTATACGAAAAGGGAACATGAAGTCTGACTGTAGAAATACTAGAAAGACCATCAGGTAGACAGGATCGAGAACTGTGCGATAACAGCACAGGAATTGTGTACCATTCTTCATATTCCTTCCGAGAGTTAAGTTCAGACAGATGCGCGCCAGGAATGCGATTAAGCAAGAGATCAACTTCTTTCTGACGTCTCATTTGTGCTTCAAGCTTTTGGTAATCTCGACTAATTGGTTCTAGGCTACCGGAGCGTCCTCCATGTAGCATGCACTGATCTGAAGTGTTCTGATCATAAGCTACTTCGATTTTCGAGGTAGACAGAGACTGAGAAGGTACACTTCTGAGTTTCTTCTTATCAACAGTGACTACTGTAGATGGTGGTTGTTTGAGATACTCCTCCAATTGCCGATCCAAAGCATTCAATGTATGTAGCAGTGATAGGTGGTTTCCTTTTGTGCGTGCAGCTCTCGTAATCGATCGGTAACCTTTTTCAATATTAATAGCATAGCCTCTAGGAATATCTCTGTTAATCACTGATATAGATGGATCGGTGGATGGATAGTCTGCAGGGACGTAAATACGTATGTTCAAGACTTTAATATCAAAAGGGAAATCAGGATCAGTCGGCGGCATCGAAATAGTCAACGATTTATCGGGATTCTCCTGAGCTTTGAATCGTCTAACCAGTTGATTTATCTCTATTTGACGAATTGAAAGTCCTTCAACCTTAGGAGATGGTCGAAGTACTGGCGCTCGAGGACGCCGTAGTTTTCCACTTGGGGGTTTAGAGTTTTGAGTGCAGTTCCTGCTTTTAGATTTCTCCACATTCAAAACGCCAGTTCCAAAATTCCCTGGAGATTCTTTCGATTTACTACATGTTTCATCCTGGCTCATAAGGGTCCGTAAAATGAAAGACTGATTTAGTTTGTATGTTGGAGAAGAGAAGGAAGGTAAGAGTGGGAAGAAGAGCGTCATTGGCTGAAGATAGTATAGTAACTATTAGGTCTCTAAACCGGCGACACGCGCAGGAGAGGAGAGATAATTGAGTTATAGAAATTAGATAAAAGAAATATCATTAGCGCTCTGGATTTCTTTTATTTCGATATAGATATTCCGAGATTATCTTCCACCACGATGACCTCCTCGTCTGCGATCTGGGTGACGATGGTCTTTGGTAGAATGTCTGCGTCGATCAAAGTCAGGGTATTTCTTCCGCATCTCATCCCGCTTGTTACGAATATGATAGTACCCACGGTGTAATTTACCAACAAAATGCGCGGCTAGACGCTCATCGTTGTCGAGCAAGGATAACGATCCAGCACAAACATCACATACTTGGAGCCTCTGAAACCCTGAAACTCCGGATCTTTCTTCAATTATTCTTAGCCGTTTATTAATATCATCCCTCTCTTTCAATTTTAGCGATAAAGAGTATATTATGTCCATTACCCTATCGATCTGATTCAATGTGCCAAGGATAGTGGCTTCTTGAAGTAAAAAACGTTCTTCTGCTTCAATTCGGTCAAGTTCCCTGAGTAATGCATTAGATCTTTCATGCTCTTCAGGTGTCTTCTCTTGTTTTTTTTGAGCCTGATCTCGTAATCGGTCGCACTCATTCACCATTCTATCGATTATTTGAAGGTATCGAAGCTCATAATCTTCTCTGATTGGAGAATTTTCAGGTAGATTGCGAAACTGTGTCACTGAATTATCATCATGTAGTTTAACACAAGGTCCTAGATTCATTTTCGTGTTTTCGAAAAGCAAATGCGGGCACGAATCAACAAGATAAGGAATACATTGGCGAGAGTCGGACAATGAGATTTTCCGCGCTTGAACATCTTGTCCCATAAGTTGCTGAAGAAGCTTCCTTTGTTCTGCAGCCATAATATTCTCAAACAATAAAAACTACTTATAATGGAATTGTTCTGGCCGAGAGACACAGAGACGTTTACCCTAGTTGGCCTACGAATGAAACCAAGTACTGTTCTGTCCCAAAAATCGGAGGTCCCGAGGGTTAACCAATGTCAGGTCTTCCGAGTGAGGAAGGATCAGCAGCTCAGGCTCACTCAATGATAAACTTCGAGATTACTCATTTTACATTATTTCTACAACGATCATAATAACTAACTTCAACAAAAATATCTTATAATTAAGCAGATATGTATCAAAATATAGCAAAAAAGATTTAAATAGGCCAGACCCATTGCCTTCATATACGAAAGCGCTTGGGCTAAGCCGATGTATATACATCAACTAGTGTTAAAAACACCGTTAACTTTAAAGTTCATCATGCTCAGAAGAGTCATCGTCATAGTAATCAGAATCATCTCCGCCTGCACCTTCATACATCTTGCTGGTTATCGGATAAGCGACAGCACTAAGTTTTTCACGTTGCTCTTCAATAGACTCTTTGTCTGCTTCCTCATTTTCAGCTAACCATTCGAGTGTCTCCTTCACGGCATCCAAAATAGTCTGTTTATCTTCTTCTTCGATTTGACCTCCAAATCCAGAAGGATCATTAGCTTGATTGCGGAGAGAAGTAGCATACATCTCAAGGCTATTGCGAGCCTCAACACGATCACGCAAGGCAGCGTCCTGATCAGCATATTTTTCGGCTTCTTCAACCATACGCTCAATCTCCTCTTTGGAGAGGCGACCTTTGTCGTTGGTGATGGTAATGCTCTCACTTTTACCAGTTCCCTTATCGGTAGCCGAGACCTTGAGAATACCATTAGCATCAAGTTCAAACGTGACCTCGATCTGAGGAACACCACGAGGAGCAGGAGGAATACCAGTAAGCTCGAACTTACCAAGCAAGTTATTATCTTTGCACATGGCTCGCTCACCTTCGTAGACTTGAATCAACACAGTATTCTGGTTGTCAACTGCAGTAGAGAAAATCTGAGATTTGCGAGTAGGAATAGCAGTATTACGTCCAATCAGCTTGGACATAACCCCACCACTAACTTCAATTCCAAGAGTAAGAGGATTGACGTCCAAAAGAACAATATCTTCTACACCTTCTTCGCCTGAGAGGACACCACCTTGGACAGCAGCACCATATGCTACAGCCTCATCTGGGTTAATACCTTTAGAAGCCTTCTTGCCATTAAAGAACCCTTCAAGAAGAGACTGAACTTTAGGAATACGAGTAGAACCTCCAACAAGAACAATATCATCAATCTCAGACTTCTTAACGCCAGCATCCTTCAGAACCTGCTCCACAGGCTTTAAGGTTTTCTTGAAAAGATCATTGTTCAGTTCCTCAAATTTAGCACGTGTTAAAGTTTCTGAAAAGTCTTCACCATCAATGAATGCATCAATTTCAACACGAACGGAAGTTTGGGAAGAGAGCAGACGTTTAGCTTTTTCGGCTTCACGCTTAAGTTTGCCAATTGCACGAGTGTTCTTAGTAACATCAGTGCCGGTCTTAGCCTTATAGGTGTCGACAAAGTATTTTATAATACGGTTATCGAAATCTTCACCACCCAAGTGAGTATCTCCAGCAGTAGCGCGAACTTCAAAAACGCCACCCTCAATAGACAAAAGAGAAACATCAAATGTACCACCGCCTAGATCATAAACAATAATCTGACGTTCGCCATCCTTTTTATCAAGACCATAGGCAATAGCAGCGGCAGTAGGCTCGTTGACTATGCGAAGAACATTGAGACCAGCAATAACACCTGCATCTTTAGTGGCCTGACGTTGGGCATCATTGAAGTAAGCGGGGACAGTCACCACAGCATGAGTAACTTTTTTACCAAGATAGCCTTCAGCGATTTCCTTCATTTTACCAAGAATCATGGCGGAGATCTCCTCAGGTGTAAAAACCTTCTCCTCTCCGCCGTAGGTAACTTGGACAGCAGGTTTGGAGTCCTTGTTAACAACCTTGAAAGGGAAGTGCTTGATATCTGCCTGAACTGTCTTATCATTGTACTTAAGACCGATCAAACGTTTGATATCGAAGATGGTATTTTTGGGATTATTTGGGGCTTGATTCTTGGCGGCGTCTCCAATGAGACGTTCGCCATCTTTGGTAAAAGCAACATATGAAGGGGTGATACGGTTTCCTTGATCGTTGGCAATAATTTCAACACGACCACCTTTCATGAGTCCGACGCAGGAGTAGGTAGTTCCTAAATCTATACCAATAACAGTGCCATAATTCTCTTGCTCGGCCAGGGCAAATATTTTAGAGCCAGAGCGTGTAGCTATTAAAGGCAGAAGCAAAAGTGCCAGTATATAGGTGAGAATAGACCACCTGCGTTCCATGATAGACACTTAATATATCCTAGTTTTATCTATAAGAGAACGGAAGTTAGGAAGCGGAAATAATTTGTCAGTTACACTAATAAAAGTACTGGAGAAAGTGGAAGGGAAGGTACATGTGGTTTTATACTCCCCAACCCTAACCATGAGGTTGCATGGGATACTAGGTAGTGGACTATAGACCCTAACCTCAATTACCGGTAGTGACGGCGTGGAATTTATCAAATACGGTTTGAAACAAGTTCTGATATTAATTATTTATATATAAGAATCACAGTACTATTAAGAAAAAAATATATATATTACTTCTGTTAGATCAGAAGGTCTCCATTTCTCGGTTAATGGAGTATGGTGGGACTGACTACCGTTGTTGCTAGTGTCAATCTAGAGCTTTCTAGAAAACGGCTTACCGAATTGGGTAATTGCTGCAAGCAATTTAATTTTATTCGATCCCTACCCCTTACCTTGGAAGTTTGAAACCTAGATTTGGCTGTCTCTCTAACTATTAATAAAACTCACGCGCGCCTTATGTTGTGCAACGTGACTCTTTCTCATCAAGAGAGGCTAAGCTGGCAACAAACCGGTAATGCACACTCACCACTCTCATTCTGGCTCTTATTGCTCTCATGCGAAAGATGATATAAATTCAATTGTACTATCGATGGTAACCCACGGGTTCTCAATAATTTGTCTCACCGAACATATGCCTCGATTTTCCGAATCTGATTTATATCCCGAAGAAGAGGGCACTTCCATTGCTGATTTGGAGACCACTTTTGACAAGTATTATCAGCACGCGAAACATATTCAAAGTCAAATTAATGGCAACCCAGCATTCAATGCCAAAGTGTTAGTTGGCTTTGAAGTTGATTTTATTAGGCCCGATTATGCGCGACATATCGAGCGTCTCCGAAATACTTACGACTTCGACATGTTTGTGGGATCGATACATTTTGTCAAAGAAATACCTATTGATTACGATTCTGAAAAATGGCAGGCTGCGAAATCTGCGAGTGGTGGAACCGATGCAGCTCTTTTCGAAGCCTACTTTGATGAGATGTATCAGATGCTTAAAGCTTTGAATCCACCCATTATTGGCCATTTTGATTTAATCAGGCTAATGGCACCTGAAAACATTCGATTTTTGCCTTTAGCGGATTTTGATCAAACAGTATGGGAGAAGGCTCGAAGAAATATAGACTACATTATTTCGTATGGGGGGATATTTGAACTCAACGCTGCTGCGATACGTAAAGGCTGGCCCTACCCGTATCCAGCTCCTGATATTATGAACTATATAGTGAAACTCAATGGTAAGTTTTGTTTGTCTGATGACAGCCATGGTTCCCATCAAATTGGTTACGCTTATAAGGATGTTCTTAAGTACGCGGAGTCATGCGGAGTCACTGAGCTTTATTATTTGGATATTGTGAACAAGAAAACTGTTGAACAATCTATTACGATTCAATCCGCTTTGAAACAGGAGTTTTTTTGTCGAGAAAAGTAATCCTTAGACTACCAGTGTTTTATGGATCTTTTATTTGTTAACTCGGAAGTTTGTCATACTATTATTATTATAATTATTATTATTACTCTTCTTCTTCCTCTTATTATTATTCAAAGGTCACTCTTTATTTGCTGTTATTGACCACTTATTACAGAGTGAAAAATATAATAATTAACTATTATTATAAAACTTTGTAAATTTAGTCATAATTCTGTTTAACCGAACCAAATAGAAAGAAGCATTGGCTATTGCCAATCATCATCCTCATCCTCATCAATGTTTATCGACACCGAAGACTCGTTCTCCTCATTAGATACAATTTTCTTAGATGTTGTACTATTTTCGGCTAGCTTTCCAGAATCAGTAGATGGTTCATGAGTTATCGGGCACGTATTTTGTGAGTCATCTACATCACTCAACCCTGTGCTTGAAGCAGAATTGTCGCCAAGTTTTATATCATCTGATTCTGGAAAACCAGATTCACTGTTTGCTTCTTCGGAAGATGAACGATTAACGTCATCAATTTCAATGAATGATTCTGTTCCATGGCTTGGTCCTAAAGGATCAGAGACTAGATCCACCTCTGCATCATCATCATCATCATCATCACTATCCCAGTCAATTTGTTCTTCCTCAGCTTCGCGCACTTTTTGAAGCACCAACTGACGCTGTTTTTCCTCGTTATCAACCTGTTGGCGTAAAAAATAGTACTTGGCCCAGAATTCCGGGTAAGGAATAGCGTGTGGCACCAAAGACTCCATAAGTGTACGCAGTTCGGGGAATTGGTTTAAATCAGCTTCGATCTTCTTGGTGGTATCTTCAGAGTCGGCATTAAACTCGGCAAAAAATTTATCAAAATCTTTGTCACTGACATTACTGGTAAAAGGAATTGGGGAAGTATGTAGAGCGTGGAGTTGAGCGTCATGTCGAGATGCAAAAATAGCGCGTTTGATATGTTCTGGGGCATCATCAAGAACATTACTGTCTTCTACATGAACTAGGAGGTCGCGGAAGTATGAACCGATATTATGGCCGATATTGTTCAAATATTGATCGGCAGCTTCTTCAGCTTGAGATAATTCAGAGAGCCCTCGTTTGGATGCCGTTTTCAGAGTAGCAAATAGATCACCTTTTTTGGGAGGCTGAGTAGTTCCTCCAACTTTTTGTGATAGATTCTCCACTTCACTCCTGGTAGCTTCGAGTAATGTCGAACTCTGAGCCTTAACATTACTGAAAAAGGAACCCCAGCCGGTGGTGACACGATCAAAGACTTTGGAAACTTCTTTCTCCAGTTGGTCAGCGACTTTCGCTACTGATTCAACGGCTGGATCATGGGCTGGATCTGTTTTATCCAAGTCAAGAAACTCCAAATCGTTAATTGTTGAATCCATGTGGTAATGCTGAGAGTATGTGTGTGGCTTTGAAATGAATAATGCTGTGATGCGCAAGTTGGGAGGAAAGGAGGGCCTGGATTCACAATAATGTGGATGATTTACCGGATTGGGTGAGCTTGGCCAAAGGGTAATATGATAGGCAAACTCTTATGCTAAAATGATCGAATCAGGGCACACTAAGATGTGACTGATTCTTACAGAAAGAGTACTGTGGTTTAATTGGCTTTTTATTCTGATTTTAACTCGCAATAATTGACCTATAAATACTGTCACCGTTTCGCAGATTCTGCTGCTTTTTTTCCCCACAAGTCCATGCAAGTCTCGGACATCAATCTACCCACACATGTATGCACAGGCCAAGCATGCTATTTATACAACATGGCCACAATCCATACAACCATCATCCCCGAATATGACCGAATTCGACCTACCAGAGACCCCTCACATATTCTATGCTGTTACCCTTCTTTCTCGTCTCGTTGATTACGTTCACCCTCACCCTCCTTATCCAGAGATAGCTAACTCCTCCATCATAGCAGATGCTTTGCGCAAAGTTCATTTCCGTCTCGTAGAGCCTGATATTCTAACTCGTCATCCTATAGTCAGGGCCTGGAGACTGGACAGATCACCGAGCTTTAGCGAACCTCTAGCTAGTATGGACGATTTTACAGAAGGCCAAATGAGTCTGTTCCCTTCAGCACTAATTGAACAGCTCGAGATCATGTCCCGCCCTGGCAGGCTCTCTGAAGCCGCTGTAGCATTACGCTGCACTATTACCACCGTGTTATGTGTTTCATATCGTTTAGTGGCCCATTTAGAGCGAGCTCGTCAAATTGTGCGACCGTTAGTACCAGAGGATTCACAAGCAGCTGTATTCCAATCTACAGCCTACTCTTGGATTAGAAACGGCCAGATATATGCAAACGATGCATTGAAACTGATCAAGGACATTCCACTACCTGACGCTCCAGGAATTCCAGATAGTCTAGAGATCTATGAGCACAACATTCGAAAAGCCATTCGTACGTCATGGATGTGCCTGTTTAGAGCGCTCATATTAGTGATGGCCATTTCTGCATCTGTAAGAACCGAACATGACATTAATATCTGGATTCTTTCGACATACGGCGGTAAGTTGATAGATATCTTAGGATACGTCCCAGATAACCAGGCCCTTGCCGTCATTGAGCATCCCGGATCTTGGTAGATAAATCATGAAAGAGTCTTTTGTTTTGTGCTTTAGAAAAAAAAAAAAAGAAAATTTAAAAATTACAGCAACCTTTGAGCCAATGGACAAGTAGAAGATAAGAAATTTGTTAAATAAGTAATGCTAGTGTATGGGGTAGAGAAACGAGAAGGTCAGAACAAGATAATATATAATAGCATAAAGCACTCACTTCCATACATTGACAAACAGATCCTCTTCTGGAGATCCTGGATTGGATAAAGACAAAGCTGGGGCACCCGGAAGTGGCGCAGGTTGTGCAGGTGCAGGCCAAGATGTAGAATTACCGTTGGAAGGTAAGCCGCCCCCGAGGTCATCATGTGCTACTGAGACATGACCAGGCTTTGGATGTGGCGCGGAGGTGGTAGCCGAAGGAGTGAAGAAAATATCATTTAAAGATGCCGAGGTTGGTTGAGCTTTAGCATCAGAAGAATTGAGATTCAATTGTTCTAACAAGGATAAAGGGTCTGATGTAGGAATAGGCGCAGTGGGAGTTGGGATGGACGGAACAGCCGCAGGACGAGGGGCAGGGGCACCGTACAGAGATAAAATAGTAGACTTTAGGTCTGGACGCGACGATGCATTAACATTATTGGTGGTGGTAGGATTCGCTGACTTTGGTGCAGCTACATTGTGGGAAGTAGGAGGTGGGGCCTTCGCAGCAGCAGTGCTAGTTGGGGCAGGTGCAGATGCAAAAGACCCGAAAATGTCATCTGTAGTGGAAACCTGAGAAGCATCAGCAGTCTTAACAGTCTGAGGAGAGGGATTAGTGACGCTATCCAGATCTAGTAATGAGGAAGATATTGCGGACAATGAAGCAGTGGCAGGAGTTGGAGATTTAGAGCCAAGTAATTCAGCACCAGAAGGTTTTGCGCGAGTGACATGAAGCCCAGATTTAGAAGGTTGAGCAGCCGTGCCCGAATCAGAAGCTACCCCAGGCCTTTTCGATTCATCCACCCAGCGGCGAGACTCGTACTTGGTGCGAATGAAGTTGGCAATTTTAGCCTCCGGGGGTTGATGACCTGGGGCCAGGCCGGCTTCCCAGTAAGAATTCGCTTTTTCGTTACCCCAGAACACCATGGACTCAACTTGTTCATTAGTCCAAGAGTCTAGATCGACACTCTTGACCCGGGATATATGTGTGCCCATGGATCGATGGATGCCAGAACAGCGTATACAAATAAAGACACCTAGGTTCCATGAGGCCCACCGAGGGTGTTGGTTACGCTTACAATCGGCACAGACTTTATTAGCCGGTTCTCGAAGCAGTCGTTTAAGAATTAAAGGTGCGTCAGCACATTTTTCGGTGCTCATGTTGGAAACAGAATCACGAGTAAAAGTTGTTTGAAGAAAAACACAAACCAAAGTAGAGTTTTGGGTTTTCGACAGACGGGATTTTAAGCTGTGGATGAAAGATATCTCTCTCTATATTCATTGCAATGGGAGGAAAAGCAAAAATGAGGTAGGGAGGGAGGGCTCTTAGATGTCTCATATTCAACAAAAAGACATTAAATATAAACAGAGTAGTTCCAGATAGTAAGCCCTATAAAGTATTATAGTTTCATGATCAAAAATACAATAATAGAATGGTTGAAAAAGGCGCACAAAATTATATAAGTGATACCTATATGTAAATATTCGTGCGGACACTCTGCACGTCTAAGCTGTGGAACTCAGAGGGCCCAGGGTTTAGTGTAGCCGTGATTGGTCGATAATTATCATCAAGTAACACTTTTTGATTTTCCCCTCCGAGTTTTTTACTTCATCGTTCACTATGTAAGTATCAGGATAAGAATTATTAATCCGAACCAGAGGGTTTAGGCATACAGTGCTGCTTGCGAATTTTTAGTGATAGTCTGCAGCCTGATCTGATGGATACATGGTGTACTTTCGACGAACTTCTTTTGTACCATCGACGACAGACCCAAAGTAGCAGTTCCACAGATCACCAGGACAGGATTGAATAGAGATCGAGTATGAGAACAAAAACAGGCACATGCTAACTCCAGGTCGAAAGAAATAGATGCTGCAGAGTTGGCCCAGCATGCATCCTTGGATTCACTCTGGATGTCGATTCGTGGCCAGGTATACGATGTTACGAAATTTGTCGACGAGCACCCTGGTGGCGCTGAAGTATTGATGGATGTGGCTGGACAAGACGCCACTGAGGCATATGATGATATTGGTCATTCTGATGATGCAGATGAGATCTTGAAGAATCTGATCGTCGGTCCCCTAAAAAATGCCCCGGGAGCCACAGCACCGCCTCCTTCTTCGCGATCAGCTACTTCTTCCTCTGCTACTGAAAAATCCAGTGGGTCTTCTATGGGATTCCTAATTTTTGCTGCTATTATTGCTGTTGCTGCTTATGGGTACCTCCAAATGATCAAACAGTAGTGTCAAAGACCCAATGTAAAAATCCTTACGGTTACTTATGAACAATTTCTCTAGTCACCAAACGACGTTACACTACCTCCATAATGGGATCCCCTAATACTACATAGTAAAGTTACAGTTAATTAGTTAAAAGAACCGGGGTTTCCTCAGTGGATTTTTCCATACCTTATATTTATTTTGTAGTCTTTTTAGTTCTCTCCCACTCTCAATATCAGATATTCTAACTAACTACCGTGTTCTCCTCTCCCTCTCTCCCAAAATCTCTTTCCACCTACCACCCCATCCACAAACCACACCAACACACAATATGTCGATGCCTATGCCCGACTTGTCTAACGCTGTGGTGGCACAAGACGAAACTGGCCGTCCATTTATTATTGTTCGTGACCAAGGTAAAAAGCAGCGCGCTCATGGTACGGAAGCAGTGAAGAGTCACATTTTAGCGGCTCAAACTGTAGCCTCAATAGTCCGTACTTCCCTAGGTCCCCGAGGGTTAGACAAAATCCTAATATCCCCCGATGGAGATATTACGATTACTAATGACGGGGCTACTATTCTTGCCCAAATGGACTTGGATCATGAAATTGCTAAGCTTTTAGTCGAACTCTCCAAGAGCCAAGATGATGAGATCGGCGATGGAACCACTGGCGTGGTTGTTTTGGCTGGAGCTTTACTTCAACAGGCTTCAGAATTATTGGATCGTGGTATTCATTCGATTCGTATTGCTGATGGGTTTGATGAGGCTTGTAACGTGGCCGTGGCCGAATTGGACCGTATCGCGGAAGATTTAAAGGTCGCGCCAGATGCAACAGAAAGTCTCTTTAAAGCTGCAAAAACTTCTTTGGGTTCCAAAATCGTCTCTAAAGCTCACGATCATTTTGCAAGAATGGCTGTTGACGCGGTACTGGCTGTTGCCGATATCGATCGCAAAGATGTCAATTTTGAACTACTGAAGGTCGACGGAAAGGTCGGTGGTTCCTTAGAAGATACTGCTTTAATTCGGGGAGTTCTCATAGATAAAGATATGTCTCACCCTCAAATGCCTCACATGGTTGAGGATGCCAAAATTGCCATACTTACTTGTCCCTTTGAACCACCGAAACCTAAAACCAAACATAAGCTTGACATCTCTAATGTCTCTGACTACAAAGAACTTCAGAAATATGAGCAAGAAAAATTTGTTGAAATGATTAATCAAGTAAAAGCTGCCGGTGCTAACTTAGTCGTTTGTCAATGGGGCTTCGATGATGAAGCTAATCATTTGCTCTATCAACACAGTCTTCCGGCTATTCGATGGGTCGGAGGACCAGAAATCGAAGCAGTTGCCATTGCTACCCAAGGGAGGATTGTTCCAAGATTTGAAGATCTATCTTCTGAAAAGCTTGGGCACGCTGGGTTAGTGCGTGAGCTCACATTTGGTACTACTAGAGATAAAATGATCGTTTTGGAACAGTGTGCTAATCCACGTGCAGTTACATTGTTTGTGCGAGGATCAAACAAAATGATTGTTGATGAAGCCAAACGTGCATTGCATGATTCTATTTGCGTGGTTCGCAATCTTATCAAAGACAGCAGAATTGTTTATGGTGGCGGTGCTGCTGAGGTGGCTTGTTCTATTGCTGTTGAACTCGAAGCTGATAAGCGGAAGGGAATTGATCAGTATGCTCTTCGAGGATTTGCTCGTGCTTTGGATGTTATACCTATGGTACTAGCAGAGAACTCTGGCCAGAACCCGATAGAAAGTTTGGCATCGATTAAATCTCGCCAAATTACCGACAAGAACTCTCGCTTGGGAATAGACTGTCTTGAGAAGGGAACCAATGATATGAAGGACTTGTTTGTAATCGATCCTCTAATTGGAAAGCGCCAGCAGCTTTTGTTAGCCACGCAGTTGACTCGTATGATCTTGAAAATCAACGATGTTATCATCAATGGTTCCGACGATGCTGCAATTTAAATATGCTGTCCAAATATCTTATCAAAATATCTTACGACACACGCTCTACGTTTTAGTAAATCTAAAATTTCTTTTAATCTAGTGGGTAGTCTTAAAAACCATCATCCCCGTCAAAGCCAGTAAATCCAGTCAACAGGAACACTTTATAATAATCTTTTTTGCTTATCATATTAGCCCAGTTCCATGCTGATGTTAAACGACCATCAATACACGATCCAGCATCGTAGAAATTATCTGCACCAGAACCATCAAATCCATGTCGGAAAAAGTCACCCAAAATTAGCTTCTTTAAACGATCTACTGAACCAAATTGAGCTGCTATCCAATCCGTTACGAAAGGATCTGTGCTCAAATTTCGATCGATTTCGCGTATTGCTAGAGCTAGCGGATTCAAAATCCGAGGTATCTGAAGGTATTTGTCTAGAAAAAAGAGGGCATTTGGGACTGCATGATCCCCAAGATGTATCACAGATGATCCTAGCCAATAACCAGTACGTTTTTGAGCTGCAGATAAAATTTGATGCATAGCTATACTCAAAGATGGGCACGACTGGATTCGATTTAGCCCTTGACCAGTGTCTGAAAGACGGTAGAAAGTTCTGTCAGACAAAAGATCATCATCAGCTAATTTCCAAAGTTTGAACATGTCTTTCATAATCATTGACCATAAAGAAAGGCTCTGTAAAACGTACTGATATTGTTTTTCATGAGAATGAGATAAACGAGAGCCACCTCGGCCATTGCGAATAGCCAATGAGTTCTCATCAGGTGGTAACAATCCCATAGCAGATGATGCCGCAAACAACAGTCCAGAAGGGGCTGGGAAAGTCCCTTCTGGATCAAAATATTGAGTGAGATATTGAATCATCTG
Organism: Tortispora phaffii; assembly: GCA_030574555.1. Lineage (NCBI taxonomy): Eukaryota > Fungi > Ascomycota > Trigonopsidomycetes > Trigonopsidales > Trigonopsidaceae > Tortispora > Tortispora phaffii. The sequence continues at coordinate 157,219 of JAJMFE010000017.1, read as the reverse complement.
TTCCACCGGCTCCTGGTTGGCTCTTAAATAAGCATGGTTATCACCGATAGAATATATACATTGTTTTATATGTTCACGAGAGGCAGAAGAATTAGAGTATTGCATGGAAAGTGTCTCAATTGCTCGCTCCTTCCGTTTAATAGCAGCTCTAACTTGACTTCGAGGTAACGTTGGGTCGATTTCTGCTGTGGCTTCTACCAGAAGGTCATCCTCCAAGAGGCCCAAAGAGTTATGCTCTTCCAAGAAAGACCTGACAGTTACAATAGGTTTGTATAGATCAAACTCCATTTGAGTCTTGACTTCAAGAAGTCGAGAATCCATGATCATATACATGAGTTTGCCAAATGTGGCACGCATTTTTTCGGGGTTCATAATTTTGTAGCGACGACCTATCTCGAAGATTGATTGATACCATTCAGCATTTTCGGAGAACTCTTTATCTTGAAAAATGTCTTGGCCTTGTTTTATGTCTGACGCGACCATAAGACCAGCCAGAACAGAGCACATTTCTTTTAATTGCTGGACAATTCGCCGAGTTTTACTGGTATAGGCGAGGATGTCTACCCGATCGGTATACTCAGAGACGTGCAAAGCAGCTTCTAAAAGCCGATGAAGTTTGCGTTCTTCCGCTGTTAGTCGTAACGGAATATATTTAGCTCGTTCTGCTATTTCAGTTACTGTTTTCGTGCTACTCCGAGTGGCTCCAAAGTCTAATGGCTCTGCAGAACCATCATCAAGGATATCATCTGAATCTGCAACCTCAGAACTGATAATCTCTTTGGCAGTTACAGGCTCAGCAACGTCATCCTCGCCATCTTGTTGATCTAAATTTAATACTACATGAGCTTGCCGAGTACCCGTACGATGAATATACCCAAAACAAACTTTGCAGAAACACTCATCACAGTTTTGACATTTCAGTTGTGATGGCTGATCACCGCAATCAACGCACAAAGAAATATCCTCTTCCCTTTCATTGGATACTGGTTCTGCTTCAACACTATCATCTTCCACGCTTTGGTAAGCCATGATGTTCTGTAGTGTACGTCTCATGGCCAACAGAGACAGTACTATCCAATGTCAATAAATAGAACTAATTAAATAATGTTTTTTGTAGTATATAACGGTGGATTTCTCAACTAAATCTATAGGTTCCTGTATCCTTATGGGATTATCGTAATTACACAACGATATCAAAACTTGTAATGGCAGCCAATTCCGGGAGGGCTAATCGGGAAACAAGGGCATCAATGCCCTGCAACTCTATCCACCCATACGTCCTGATTCGTGAAGTAACAAAAAGTACATTAAAATAGAATTCTCAGACAATTATTGGCCTGGCCTATTTCATATAATTATCGAATAAAACTATCTAGTCTTCCAAGTCGGCTTTATCAATTGGATAAATTTCAGACTACATCAAGATATAATTACGATAGGAATTCCTTTGAACGATGAACAGGTACTGCCGTCAACATTAACTAAGCAACCGTTCTTACGGTATAGAGACAATCGATATAAATCAGAATAATGATAATATTTTTTTCACCCAGAGCTCAGATACTCTATTTAATTAATCACATTGACACGCGGATTTAGTATAAATTATTGCGGTTTTCCACTCGAAGGCTAATTTCGGGAAGAAAGCGCCAGAATCCCCACGTAATACCCAGAGTAATGGAACATCATAATTGAATTATGACTTCCTGATTACATGCAACTGTAACTTGCATCGAATTGTCAGTGACTGAGATCTATTGGAAGGCGTATTGGGAAAATCCGCCACGGATATCCACGCATGAGTGCCAAAATTTTCTGAATCCAAGAATGCTAGTAAATTGGATTATGTGGAAGCCGAGCATTTGAGATTCACCGCGATGGTGTTGTAGGAGTGGGCGATATTCAAGACATACAGGTTGTGTAGAATCGACGTGTGTAGTTAAGACGTGGCTGCATTGTTGATTCCGTATACGCGAGAATTACAATACCGAATGTAAGCGATGATATTCTTGATAATGTTTTTGCGTTGGCTGAGACTAAAACATCCTGATGAAGCCGTATCTACTATTGCCTGATATCATAAGGCTGCTGCTCCGTATGAGCAAGGTTTGCTTCGCTTAGAAAGGTCATATGCTTGTTAATTACCTTTGAGAATTTGTAGAATAGACTCGCAATTGACACTTAGACGACCCTGGTTTAGACTGTGACGCATATTACAAGAAATGTTTCAGTATATTATAAGAACATGTCTTGCTCAATTTGACTTGATTATTTTGTATGAAAGCCTGTTTGCTGGACTTTTGTAGCTGAGTACTTCAAATTTATGTGGTGTGGTAGATCAGTCTTAGAATAGATCTATCTGGCGTCCTCGTTGGAGAATCCTAACCAGAACTTGCCTTGTAACAACTGGCAATTACGATCTGTTACCCGGCATGTTACAGCCGTTTCTCGACCAATAAGAGCGCGTGTTGCAGGCATATCCATCTCCCAGCAGATAAAAAGAATTTTTTTTTTTTTTTTTTTAATCTCTTCACTCTTCTTCTTATTTACATCTTCATTAGGTTTTAGGGGATTTATACATCGTTTCTTATATTTTAATTGTAGGAAACGTAGTATATAAATTTAGAATCTCATAGCTTTTATGTTATTGCGTGTAAACTTACTTCGTCGATCACATTGTTTAAAATTTTCTCACCTTATTCGTACTTTTCAGACTGCAAGTAACAATATGACATACAATAACAACTACCGTGAAGATCGTGGCGACCGTTATGGCGGTGGCGGTGGCGGTTACCGTAGTGGTGGTGGCGGTGGCGGCGGCCGGTTCGGCAACCGCGGTGGCTACAACCGTCGTGAGGAAACTCCTAGAGTTCCTCTTGATCCCCCTAACTGGAATGAAGTTACACTCCAGCCGTTCGAGAAGAACTTCTACCAGGAACATCCCGATGTGACTGCTCGATCTGATAAGGAAATCGAAGACTTCCGTAATGAGCATCAGTTGTCTTTACGTGGCCCTGATATTCCTCGGCCTGTTTTAGATTTCAAAGAAGCTGGGTTTCCCAAGTTTGTTCTTGAACAACTTGAGAAATCTGGGTTTGATAAACCTACATCTATCCAATCTCAGGGTTGGCCGATGGCTCTCTCTGGTCGTGATATGGTCGGCATCGCCCAAACTGGATCCGGAAAGACCCTCTCTTTCATCCTCCCAGCTATTGTGCATATCAATGCCCAACCTTTACTCGAACGCGGCGATGGTCCAATTGCTTTGGTTCTAGCACCTACGCGTGAACTGGCTGTCCAAATTCAACAGGAAGCTTTTAAGTTCGGTCGCTCTTCCCGCGTTCGCAGCACTTGTGTCTATGGTGGTACTTCACGTGGTCCTCAGGTTGGCGATCTTCGTCGCGGCTGTGAAATCGTCATTGCAACACCCGGACGATTGATCGACTTCCTTGAATCCGGAGTTACCAATCTTCGCCGTGTTACATATCTCGTGATGGATGAGGCCGATCGTATGCTAGATATGGGATTTGAACCTCAGATTCGCAAGATTGTCGAACAGATCCGCCCTGACCGTCAAACTCTTATGTGGTCTGCTACTTGGCCCAAGGATGTCCGCAACCTTGCGCGTGACTTTTTGACTGACTATATCCAGGTCAATGTTGGTTCTACTGAACTGTCTGCTTCACATACCATCAAACAAATTGTCGAAGTTGTGAGTGATTTTGACAAACGAGATCGTTTAGCTCATTGGTTGGAGAAGATCAAACAAGAAAGTGAAGAGAATGATGCATCCGAAACCGATCGTAAGGGCCGAAAGACCGGCCATCCTTTGCCTAAAATGATGCTTTTCACCCAGACGAAACGCAATGCTGATGATGTTACTGCTTTTCTTCGTCAAGATGGCTGGCCTGCCATGTCTATTCATGGAGATAAATCCCAACGTGAGCGAGATTTCGTTCTCGACCGATTTCGTCAAGGCCAAACTCCCATTTTGGTAGCTACCGATGTTGCTTCGCGTGGCATTGATGTTAAGGACATTAAATATGTTATCAACTACGATTTCGCTTTGGCTGTTGAAGACTATGTTCATCGAATTGGTCGTACTGGACGTGCAGGTACTACAGGTACTGCTGTGACATTCTTTACTTCTGCTGATAGCGGACGAGCTGATGAACTCTGCAAGATTCTTCGCGAAGCCAAACAGGAAATTCCACAAGCTTTGCTGGATATGTGTCGTCGGCCTCAAAATTCCGGTGGCCGTTTTGGTGGCGGATACCGTGGTGGACGAGGAGGTGGACGAGGAGGAGGAGGAGGAGGCCGTTATGGCGGTGGTAATCGTTATGGCGGCGGCAATCGCTATGGCGGTGGTGGTGGAGGAGGCCGTGGTCGCTATTAATGTGTCCAAATGGGAAACTCGCTTACCGTCTGTTAGTTGGAAAGGGATAAATTTCAACGTAGACATGTTGAAGCCCTAACATAGTTTCTGATACAATTTGATGCTGTTACTAATTTTTCACTCTTTTAATCTCATACAAGTTGGAAATGGATGGATGTCGTCGGTGAATGGAAGACAGGATGTCTGATATTGGTTTTATTTGAAGCCACAAATTCATAAGGTGCAAGCTACGGAAAGGCGAATTTGAAGTTTGTATAATGTACGATTTAATGATATACTTGTCGGACACTGAAAACTTGCTTCCTAATGAATAGATGATCAGATTTGTTTCTCTATCGATCCATCGCAATATTCTCTGTAGCCCGGTAGCGTTAACGTATATATTCATAGCATAGTCTGGCAGTCGTTATTATTCGTCACCTCATATTCCTGACCTCGAGGTGATTAAAGGAAGACAAGAACCATAGAAATTAGCAAATCCAATAGTTTTAAACCATGCATAATCCTTAATTGAGGCGATATTGCTTATTGATATTATCATCCTATTTTATGCAAATCAGTACGATTATTGGAGAGAAGATGTAGCAACATAATCAATCATATTTATTTAGAACTTGTAACTAAATGTTTAAAAGATGGGTCTGGGTCAGCCAGTAACAAATCTGAGCTTTAGACCAAAAATTTCTGTCAAATTGATTGGTCAATTTCATGCAGAGTACACAGTTTACTGTGTATCATATGAGATGTGGATATATGTTTAGTATAATTTTAGGCTATGTCCTTCTAGATCAATGAAGCTGCTATAAGATAAGGTGGTACCAACTGTTAAGTATTGATTAATACATCATACTGTCAATTGTTGGCGTCGAAATCTTACTCAGAGTACCTCCGGAGAAATTAATGTCTAAAATATTGGTCCATGTGGACAAATTAAGCATTATAAATCGTGTTGGAACTCTAGATTTCACATTGAGGTTTTAGTGTGGTGACACACGTGATTAGAGATGGTATTTGGGCCCCGATTAGAAAGTAAACGGTAACTTATCTTTATATATATATAATTGTATATTCTAGCTAGTTAGTGTTACCATCACGTTTATTGATACGCGATCCAGTCACTCACGGTAATAAGACCTACGTAATTTGGTGCTCGCGCTAGTATGACTGTGTGTTTTACACCCGTCCTAAAGGACATACACCTATCTTAATAACCCTTCTGCAACTATTGCTTAGTCTCAACCATAATGGAATTCTACCTGTGATTAATGAATGGCGTTGCTAGGCATTAAGACCTAATCCACATTTAATCTCTAGGAATAGGCTGCCATCACATTTGGTCAATGAAACCTTCTTATTCACATAAGGTGTCACCCCCAGCTCAGGCCTTTTGTGACCTTAAAGTGCCTTGTGGAGAATTGGGAAAGTGCCAGTCACGTTGTAGACAATAAAACCCGGTTACGTACTCCGATTAAATAGAAGACAAGTGGACCATTATCCATCTTCTTGAATCGGAGGTTCTTTTCCTATTTTCTTTGTAGAGCGATAGTTATTCGCTAGCTTGGACTCACAGAGTTCTAAACAAATCGGAAAAACTCTACAAGACGATGATGCAAGGTTGGCGTAATGTCACCCTGAAACTAATTTGGTGTGAATCAGTTGGATCTTACAATTGGCTTTATAAATCTTGGCACAACATAATCAACTTTACGATCTTGAACCTTATTCTCCAAATTCGATCGATGTAACCTACGTCAGCGTGTAAATATTATCATCAGCCACCGACATGATGTGCACCTTTATTAACGTTATATAAAGTACCTAATAACGTAAAGTAAAACAGCGAAGGCCGATGGAGGCTAAGTACTAACTTGCTTACTGCTGCTATGTACTTTAGTAAGCAAAAATATAGTTTTTTTTTTTTTTTTTTACATGTACCTAGCCAAAGCTATTTTTAATAAGGCTGATTCATTTATCAGAATCATGATCTACATTTAGAAATAATTTACCTAAAGGCCGTTGGAACTCTAGGTTTCAGATTTAGGTTTTGGTCCAGGAAACCGTATCTCATAAACTTTCTGCATCAGACCAGCCCTATGCGACCTAGCGTGCCCTGTGGAGAATTGGAAAAGTGCCAGTCGCGTTGTAGATAGACAATTGAACCCCGGTTTCTTACTCCGGTCTAAAAAGCAGACAAGTGGATAATTATCTTTTTTGTTGGTCCAAAGGTTCTTTTCTAATTTCTTTGTGGAGTCCTATTTATTCACCAGTTTGGATTCGTAGAGTTCGAACAAACGCATAAGAGTTACAACTAAATGAAATAAACGTAAACTTTGTGTCTAATGCTACCCGGGCTTTACTTATATCTGTTGCTGGATACCGAACCTTCTTTTTCAATGAAAGAACGTTAACCTAAAAATCTAACTGGGCGCCGCTTGCCAGAGTAAGAGGATATAAGATAAGCCAGTTTGCTGTTTATATCATTTCTCACTTCATATTCGTTATTCATTTCAACTTGCCGAACTAAAACTACTTTAGTTTGGTCTTAGAGTGAGAATCTCGTTATATACAGGCCTATATCGATCATCCGGGGTTGTCATCGCGATACCATAACATCAATATATCTAGTTTGTAGCACAATCATAGCCGGTATCTAAGATAGAGGTTGTGTTGATTCCTAGTGTTACTTTTATCTAGTACAGATATTGCTGTTCAAAAACTAAACACTTTTCATAGGGTCTGTTCTAATCAATATAAAACAAATGCAGGGTCATAATAAGCAAACCGAAACTGTGACAAAAATCAAGGCAGCAACTACAACTAAACGTCCTCGTAGAAGATATCAGGAGATTGAAAGAATATATCGCTGTGGCTGGCAGAACTGTGACAAATCATATGGAACTTTAAACCATTTGAACTCGCATGTTCATCTACATAACCACGGGCCTAAAAGACTGCCTAGCGAGTTTCGAAGAATTAGAGAGGAATACAAAAGAAGAAAGTTGATAAAGCAATATTTACTTCACAATGCTCAGAACAATCCCACACAACTTCCTCCTTCAGGAACCGACAGAACACCAACATTAGCCAATGCTGCTCCAGTTATAGATAGTCACCCTACCTCAGAAAACACAGATTCACAGCCAGTATTATCAATACTAAATTGGCAGTATTCTGCTTTTGATAATAATTACTCGCCGTACTTGCCTACAGCAAGTTATCTTCTTGAGCGATGGGATGCTGATGCAAACATGGCTCCTGTGATTAACCCATCATCCGAATTTCTTGGAAATCGGACATCTGGAGACCCATATATTAGCGCAATCTCGCAGTCTGTTTATCATCCTTTCGCTTCAACGGTACCTACGTCTTACTCGGCTATTGTAGAAGCAGCAGCACCTCCGCGTCATTATTCAGTCACACAAAATACAATCATTGACAACCAGAGTCATTCTTTACCAGCGGGGGTTCCTCCAACTAACTCATTGGCCGAAAAATTTAAAGTTGCAGGTAGTGATCGACTACCTAACTGTAACTTCCAATCAACTTTTGAGGATTACAGCACTCGCTGATAGACTCTGGGAATAGCGTATTACTATTCACCTAGATTAAAGAGTATTACTGGATTTATGATGGAAACTATTGGATTTTTTGATGGCGACAGTAGTTCAAGGTTTTCCAGAGCGTACTATTACTTTTCATCTCAAGAACGGTTGATGTTAAAGTTTCAACTTACTATATAACACTATGGCGCTTTTTCATAGTCTGTATCTTCATCAAATTCGTTACTGAACAGTCTAAAATCTACAGCAAAGATTTTGTCACAATAATAATCGTCATAAAATTCATATCGGTCTAGAAAGACCGGAAAGTGTGGATTTCAAGAATCCATCGTAGCCAATATTACCCAATGCATCAAACTGGCAAACTCACACTATACAATACAAAAGTTGTAAAATAAGAACTATATCCCAAGTGCATATTTGGCTCGTTCATAAACTAAAAATGAAATGGCTGCAAGAGGAACAACCTTAATGAAGCCAATCGATAGACCAACATATAACCCACGAAACCCATCGGTTTGTACGATCAATCTTGCGACAGATATTATATGCTGACGGTTTCCATCATGAACTTGCATGCGCCGACGAATAACTTCAAGGGGGTAAGATGCCGTTTGTGAGCAGAGACCAGCCAATCCTCCCGCAAGTAGTTCTGCCCAGACTTTTAATGGGGGTCGTTCAGATTGAGAATCTAAGGTCGTAAATGACCGAAACCTAGGGGCACGAAGAATATCGTGTAATAAATCATGAGTCCAAAATGAAACGCCAGCATAGGGAACTATACCAATTAAAGTTGCAGACAAACCACGATAGAAATTATATAGTCCGCCTTGTGCTATACGTTTGATGGTCCGGGTAGCAGTATGTTCTCTCAAATGCTTTATAGCCGATTCACCAGAATGATGCGATTTTGATTCATAAGCCATACGTACGCGAATAACTTCTAAGGGATACGTACATATGACAGAAATGACACCAGATATAGAACCGCTCAGAGCTCTACGAATACCAGTTTCATACTCCTTTGTAGGAATCAACAAGCCTCTTATTTGTTCATAGGCCACAAATTTAATAGCTGCATATGGAAAGATACGAGCTATAGTTACTGAATGTCCTTGAAAGAGGCCCCAAATGCCAGAATTCGCATAAATGTACCCGATCGCTCTGGCAGTACCCTGGAGTGAGCCGCGATATTTGAGAAAGTCTTTATTAGATGTTTGAAACAATATTTTAACTCTATCCAACGGAGCAAGAGCAGTCTTTGCCGCACAACCCGCTAGACCACCAGCTAAACCAGATCGTACAACATATTCTACGGATTGTTTTGAGTAGCGAGGGCCTGGTGGTAGATCTGTAGGTAGATCGATTAGAGCATCGTCACTAGTAGATTGTCCATTTATGGACATCACAGGATCAGATAGAGAAGAACGAGATTGATTTGACTTTGAAGATTTAGTTGATACATACATGACGGGGTACTTTATTAAAAGAAGCAGAATTTGCGGGGAAAACGCCGCAGGAGGTCAGAAGACCGAAGTCAGGCCAGTAGTATGAGTGATATATATAGTAATAGTGCAGTCTGTATGTGTTTAGGCTTTTGTACAAATTAGAGATCTTGAGATCGTTAAAGATCGTAACTTGCTTTAGTAATGTGTTTTATCTATCTGGTCGTTTTAGATGTTTTCTCGGAGACCCCACGGGGAACGTAATCTTTGTAATACTACGATTGGGAGAGCTATTGAGAAGAGTTCTGATTGGCTCACCTAGGATGAATTGATAGAATAGCCAAGCCATAGACAAGAAACAGCTATTCGGATAAACAATGAAAAACGTCACATATACAGTTATCAATAAAATGTAGAATTTTTTATTCTGAGAGTTTTTGTCAACTGTGCGGCAAAGCAAGAGAAGTAAGGGTACAAACTTGCCTTAATATCTGTTATGTTGATTGGTTTCAACATACCAACCAGAGAAGATGTAGTATTCCTTTCCATCTGCTACCCAACTTTTTCGACTATTTGTTCAGTCCTATTAGGGACGACATAACACCACAGCCCCGGACGTATAGTAGAGTATCGACAAAGTATTTATTCTACATAAACTGATTTACTGCACTTGAAGTTTATTGTGATCTCCTCATTACTGAAAGCAACGTTTCGCTATGTTTGCCGCTCGCTCTTTTCGACCACCAACTCTTCTCATACGTAATTTAGCAACCAGGCGAGTGTATCAAGCCCCTCGGCGACACTTCACCTCTAATATAAAAAAGCTTACTAAAGAATATGGCTGGGTAGCTACTGGAGTGTACCTAACACTCTCCGCAATCGATCTACCCATCACATTTCTGATTGTTCATAATGCTGGACAAGAAGCTGTCAGTAAATGGGAAGAAAAGTTTAAGTCGTGGATTGGCTGGGGATCTAATGATTATAGTACCGAGAATGATCAATCCGAGTCAGAACCTACAGAGATTAGTAACGAGTTCAAGCATCCTACGTTAGAAACTCCTCCTTCTTCTGGTAAGGCACCGTCCTTATGGACGGAGTTTATTATTGCATATGGAATTCATAAGTCATTACTGATTTTTCTTAGAGTTCCACTGACTGTATCTCTGACTCCATATGTCGCTAGGACTCTTCGCGGCTGGGGCTATAACATTGGTCAAAATGGCGTTCGATCAACTATTAAGTCAGCTGCTTCGAAAACGCCCGGAGCCGCCAAACGCTTCACGTCATGGTTCTTCTGATTACTGTGACTTTCATTCTATATTCTCCTGTATATAAGGCTTTAACTTATTATGTTAAGTTTCAGAAAGATGATTTAAAATAGTAAATTGATCTTAATAATACGGCTAACCCCATATTTCTCTTGTGATAGTTACTAGAATTCCTTAGCCGTTTAAATTCATTAGTAGACCTGCTAAATCTACAGGCATATTGTTCAATGCACCTCCTTTTTTTCCATCCATATAGATTTTCAAGTCTTTCGACAATTTTCCATCTGCCTTAGCTACCAACTCTAAGGCCTGACATAACTCCTCAGATGGGCTTTCTCCCTCTGGTCGTAGATCACGAAGTAATTGCCAGCCTCTCCGAGCAAGATATCTCTTTGCACTCTCTGAGTCTGATGTGACTATACACCATGCAATAGAAGCGGGTACGTACTTTTTGACCTTAATGCCAGAACGGTTCACTTTTTTAATTAAATCCCATACTGTTCTCCAATGGTTACTGGCCCCTGCCACAATAACTCCCGTCAGCAACAAAGGCCCATTAATCACAACCCCTTGTTCTAAAGAGGCATTAATTAACGCTCGCATAGATGGTTGACCAATTTTATTTACCATTACCGGTATAGGTTCGATTCGGTCACCAAGAGTCATGGTCGTCGGTAATTCACCCAATCCTGCTCTCCATAATAACCCATGAAATACGCTCTGTTGTATAAGATTCTCAAATCCCAGACCTTCCACAAAGTCAATAACGATTCTTCGCAAAAACATAAATCGTCGTTGAAAGCTCTTTTTCCACGGAGATCGAAGATTAGTCCGCTTAGGCTCGATTTCCCGTGCTTTGATAACTTCAACAGGAGGAGAAGTTGCACCAGAACTAATAGTCAAAAGTATCTGTTCTTCTGTAGGTAGGGTTCCGGTTCCTACCATATCGTATAACAGTCGCTCAATAGTTTCAAGAGGGTACTCCTGTGGGGCAATTGTGTGGACGAGTCGAAGAAAATGCAAAAGAACTCCCCAATGGTTTATATCCCGATTACCCACTGCAGGTAAAGAATCGTAGAAAGACCGGACAAAGGGACTAGCCGATATTTTCGTGTCATAATCCAATGCCGCATTTCCCAAGCCATTGCCAAATAAAGTATTACGACGAACAATAAGTTCATGTGTTTTTTCAACTCCATACTCATTTATATAATCCATGAGGTATACAATGTGTGCCCAAGCACCCACGATTGTTGCGTCAATTTTCTCACTTCTACCTACGTGCACGTATGAAGAAGGAAGCCTCTGACGGAGTCGTAATGATAAGTGAAAATCACCTTTTTTTGCCAAGTCTTGCATTATGTTCATAATTTCTGCTGAGGGATGTTCAGTCGACAAGTCTGTCTTTAGTAGATTCCACGCGGCCTCAGTTGTCGATGTCGTATAAGATGAAGCTTGCTGACTCAATCGACATTTAGGTGAGATGATAGTATTTCTATTCAGTAGTTTAGAGTCAATAAAAGTAGAAAATAGACGTCTGTTAAGGAATGGACTAATGCCATCTAACACACTTTTACTTGATGGAGCTTTCTCAGCTCTGGACTGAATACTATCCTTCTCAGGTAAAGTTGCGGCAGGGCCATCAATTAATCGTTCTTCTTCCAACCACATTCCAACCAAATCGATATCATATCGTCTCTCTGGGGTGAACAGATGAACATCGGTCTTGGAGGGGCCTTGGCCTAAAGATAATAAAGCCCAGCTGCCATTTCCGTATTCTTTATAGCTCGCATTGCTTTGTATGGATTGATCGTAAGACATATTCGATAACTTTTTAAGTTTTCTTTTTAATCTTCGATGGTGGATTCTCATTTGATCGGCTCTATAAATTCCCTCTACATCGGGAAGCATATGTAGCGTCGACTTGATGAAGGCTGCGAGTTCATTACCAGCAGAAGCTACATGTTTTGGAGAGAGTGCTGATCCTATCACTACAGTGGTTTTATCTCCATAAGAATTTTCAATTCTGTAAACCGCAATGTCTTTAATTCCGAGCTCATGGAGTTGTTGGGTGATTATCTTTGTTTCGGAAGGAGCTGAATGCGGTATATAGATATCCAGTTTATTTGATGCAGTTTCGTCAGGCTTATTAATATACCACGGCTTAAAAGAATTATACCGATAGTTGTTTGACCGCTTAAGCAGTAATGTGGCTCGTTGAATACTTTTCATAGATTCCTGATGATAGTAAAGTTTTTAAGTTCGAATACCTCCTGATAATTGATTCAGGTCCCCATAAATTTGTATAAGTACAGGTTAGGATAATGCAATTTAGAAAGATTTACACGACTGACTGGAACTAGAATACAAAAATACAGAGATAATAAAATTAAGTTTAGACAGATATCAGCTCTAATACGTCCACGGCATAGTGTGCTAGAGTATAGTTGAACGCGGCTACTTCTGAGATTTGCTTCTGAATGCCACGAACCGCTTCTTTTCCTAGTCGGGTTCGTGAAATGTTCCTTATTACTAAAATAGCACCCAGGGGGACCCCAGCGGGTTCTCCTTGCTCATCAACTGCAGTTATTCTTCGTTTTATTACCAAGGGAAACTCATATGGTGACTTGGTAGTAGTGGTAGTTTGAGGCTCACCAATATGAGTTCTGACATGCAGTTGTAATTCTAGGCTGTTCAATGCTGGATTCTCCTCGGTAAATCGAACACATTGATCCTCCCACTTACAAACCCGACACCCCTGTTCAGTAAAGTGCACTTCATCCAAATGCAGGGCTAAACCTTGGCCTGAGTCAAAGAGTTTCCCACAATCTGGCCACTGACATTTAACATATGGCATCCCGCGAGGACTGAGGGGATATTGTCTTGGTTTAATACCTCTAATCACAAATTTTTGAGCTCCATTTTGAATTGGTATAACCATAGCAAGAGCGGCTGGAAATACCAAAGGGAATCGCCTAATAAAATCAGCAGGATCTGTCATTTGAGTCTGGCCATCCCGGAATACAGATTGTAATTGAGCTTCATATGCTCTCCATAAATCAATTTGAAGCATCTCAGCACCATCTTGTTCTTCAAAGCACGATTTCATCCACAGAGATGCTCTATCAGATTCAGGTAGTGCTCTAAGATGTTCCAACAAATCGTCGGGAAGTGCCCCAGAAATGGCATTCTTACTTTCATCGGAAAGCTGCTTTTTAGCGATCTGTGAATTATCTAGTCGTCTATCAGAATTTGAGTAGAGTACTTGAACACTTTCAAACATATTGAAAGAGAGATGACGACCAAGTGCTCTTATTAATTCAACACCTTGAGAAGATTGTAAGACTTGGTTGACATTATCCTCATATTGGGAGTATTGGTAAAAGAAATCGAGTACAGCTGCCAGTAGCTCTTCATCATCATTGACTAATAGAATATCCAATAGTCGACTTATAGTCGCAAAATTAACGACTGCCCGAAGAGCATTGGATCTATCGCGGATGGTAACTCGAGACAGACAACGCAGAGCAGATATCAATGATGAGCGAGAACTGAAATTTAAGCAGCCTTTAAACCAGACAAGAACTTCATCATCAATGGAGCGTATATTTATATAAAACGCGATGGCCTCACAAACTTCTTTGAAATAACCTATAGCTTCATGTAATTCAGGGGTAGTAGGCAATGAAAGTATTTTCTGCATTAAGAGCCTAGTTGGTCTGAGGTTAGCAATAAATGCAGCATTTTCTGAGTTGAGTACACAATTTCTAAGAGTAAGCAGACCTTCAGTTAATACCGTGATTTTTTCAGTACGTTCGACAGTTATTTCATGTTTCTCAGGCAATGAATATGTCGCATCTGTTATAAACGGAGATCGTACGAGCAAATCTAACAAAGCCAACGGTAAAGCAGGAAATGATTTGAAACGTAATGAATCAGCTGCTTCAAAAGACATACGAATGAGAGCTCGTGTAGCCCAAAGTTCCTCAGAGTGAAGATTCGAATTAAGACTGAAAATAACTCTTGTCATGACATCAGAGCCGAGACTTCCAGCACCAAACTTATTGACTTGACTAGTGTCGCTGGTTACAATAATCCCACCAGACACGAGATTTGCAGCAGTAGAGATAGCAGACACAGGATTAAAATTTTGGTTTACACGACTTCTTGATTCATAAGCATTCGGAGCAGTAGCAGGAGTAACTACTGGCTGAGGAACAGGTCCTCGAGGGGATCCCGGTGTAGGAGCAGGACAGGAAGAGACAGGGCCAGGACTATCACCAGTACGATTTATACGAGCAGCAGGAGGAGTATTGGACACATGCGCTTGGTTGCGGGTCTGTCGAGCTGGAGCTGTATCTGGAGTAAAAAATTTCCTAGGGGCTGGTTGTTGGCGTAAGGAACGAGTTGAGATTCCCCGACTTTCCTCACCAACAGATTCATCATCATCTGGAGGTCGTTCAGCCTCAGCACGAGCTCGAAATTCTTCTTCAGTACGTGTCATAATTGCACCTCCAGCGGCAGATAAATCCTCTAGCCATTCCTTCGGAGGAGGAACTTTATGCCAATGATTAGTAATTTCATAGGCCGCCAAAGACTTATAGTAGGCACTTTTGAGTAGATAACCTGCATTATTTGGGTTCCCATAGATAGGATAAGCAGTAGCAAAATCTCTCCAACCACCTTTACGCTCAGATATTACATCATATCCACCTTCTTCCAATACTTTCTTGTAAAGATGCAGCAAATTAATCTTTTTCCTGTTCACTTCTGGATCTGGAATTAAGGTTGTTTTACGTTCATCATGAAACTTCTGCAAGTCGGCCATGAACGCTTTGTATTCGTCATTAGGCTCGAGATCGGATTCGTCCGGTACATAGTTCTTAATTGATGGCATCAGGGTTCAGGCGCGGTGAGTACAGTAAGTATATCGAGGGAGAGAAACCAAAGAACGATCTAAACAATTGTAAGAACTATTCAGTAAGTAGACTGAAATTGCCACTTAAAATTAGAACGATTATAACCGCAACGCAGAAATTCTTGGAAAAGGAGTGACTATTTTGGCCAATTCGCGGCAGAAACTAAAGAGGTTGTAGGGTAGATTACAAATAGGAAGCGTCTGTCAGTAAGGTAAGAAAAGAAACCGTTGACATAGCAACAATATGTGAAATTATAGATCTTCACCTAGTGAGTGTATCAATATTTTATAACACAGTACAACTATCTAATTAGTTATAGAGGACACTAATTGTGATCATTTATTGAATCTTGTACCAAAAGATGTCTCAAAATGCTGGACGGACAGCACTCGCGTATGCTCGACTATGGCATATGATAGACGCTAAAAACGATCCTCGGACTATGGGACGGATGGCCTCGGAAATTGCTAATGTGCTCATGGGCAAGCATAAACCGATATTTGATCCTGGATCGGACTGCGGTGATTATGTTATTGTGAAGAATTGTCATTTTTTGAATCTATCTGGTGATAAGATTGAAAAGAAAGAATACTTTCGACATAGCGGACGGCCTGGTGGACTCAAAATGCAGACTATGGATGTCCTCAAAGCTAATAAAGGTGGCACTGAACTTTTGAAAAAAGCAGTTTCTGGTATGTTACCGAAGAACCGTCTACGAAAAGTTCGTCTAGAGCGATTAAAACTTAGTGAGGGCGAGACAAGTCCTTATGAAGCCAATGTTACCAAGATTTATCGTTAAAGGTTGAAAATATTATGAGGGATGTTAAACAAACTTGATACCGCTTGTGTATAATGACCGAATAAGATAACTGTTCGTCTCTGCTTATTTTAATTAAATAATGTCAGACTTACCCGCACACTTGCTTAACATAGCACGGGACGTGTTCATCTATATAAATCCATGAACCAGTATTATCATCCTCGGGGTTCCTAGTTATGAGACATTAACGGTTCATGATGAATAAGACACAATCAAATTAAAATAAAAAATACGTAAATTTGCTAGAACAATAAAATTAAAATTACTCAAAACTATTATATTAAGTTAGTTCGAAACATAGGAGGTGATATAGGACCAGAGCTGTCGGAACTTTGAAGTTAGAGTTTAGCTTTGACGGTACGAGAAACCGTGCATTTGATGAGACCATTAGGATCAGAAGTAGGAACGTAAACTTCAGCATCCATACCAGTGTTCTTGATGTTCTTATGCCAGGACATAGGAAGCTCAACGTAGTGCTTGTTCGGCAGTTGAATAGTGATGTGCTGAATTTCCGCTACCTCAGCAAGAGTCTTATTGGAGATGTTGTACATTGTTGCTTGTACTGACGGAGAGTTTTCCTCAGCAAAAATCTTCAAACAATTGTTACGAATAGTCTCATAGGCATATTTGAAGCGATCTGCATGAGCAGCATCTGCTACATCAGAAACTGAGTTAAAGGTGCCGAATTGCCAGGTTATATCCACATCTGTAGATAGAATGCGGTCATACGAATCTTTCAAAGTCGTGTATTCATCCTGAATAAAGTGATGGAATTGAGATCCGGTGGATTTCAGCACAGTGAGATCGCAAAGGCGGGATGTGACGTGTACAGCACCAGCTTGGCCAGCAGTACCCTCAAGAACATCAACAGAGACCAAGTTGCGCTCATTCTTATCAGCAGAAAACGCGTGCTTATGTGGCTGACCATCAATAGTCATGCGAGTCCAGCGCACCAAGGTAATGTCTACATGAGCCGAGTGAATATGATTGTAGGTGTTCACAAAATGAGCGCCAAGCTGCGCAGCGAATAACTCCGCCGGTTCAGTGGAAAGTTCCTTAGCTTTAATGTAAATGGTGTTCTTAATTGAGTCTGTAGCGACTACACAGCTATTATCAGCTTCAGTGTAACTGGTCTCGATGTCGCCTTCTAAAAGACAGCGTACAGTATACTCCGTAACATACTGGCGCTGGCGATCTTTCGGATCTCGTGTCACTTTCAATAGACGAACATTATCCTTTCCATAACGAGCCCAAGACAATTGAGTCTTGACGGCAGTGGAGTTAGGAAGATTTAAAGCCATAACAAGGGTGTGAATAAGTAAGTGATAAAATGATATTGGAAAAAAGCAATGTAAAAATGTGGCTTAGAAAATAAAATTAAGTTTTCGAATTAATTGAGAGGAGTTTGAATGTACGTTACAAACCAAAGACAGTATCTCTGGTGATTACAGAAAACGTGAAATCCCTGGATTTATATATACCTGACCCAGGGGCATCTCCGTGACATGCACGTCATGTAGATAGATAGGGGCTTGCAAACTTAGGTAACAAACTTTATTTGAGGCGGACATGCCCGGCCCTTTCTCTAACGTATTGGAACATACAGTCAGAAAGCTCATAAGAAGCACTTTGAAATCCCTTGAATGGTAACTTAATACAGAGAAATGTGATTTTTTACCAGTAAAAATCTTTCAAATGATGTGAAATTATTCTGCAGAAGCAGAAGCGACGGCACCTATCTCAGTTGCTGTAACGTCCCGAGAAAGTAATGTTTAATCCAGACCGCCAAACAATCCGAAGCACACCAGCACTTCTTTCTTATTTCTTTTAGTATCATACGATATGCTCAAGTTGTTCATACATTTACACTCTTATCATGTTATCAGCTAATTAATTGTATGCCTTTCGCCTTGTGTTATCGATATCTCGGGGATTTCCGAGAAAGTTCAAACTTTGTTTGAATCACAAGCTTGACAAACCCAAATCTTATATACAATTCTGCCTAATTGGCACTCTGCCTGAAACATCTATCTTTGCTCTAAGCGGTAAATTGTTTCTCAACAAGTTATTTCAATTAGTTGAAATTTCAAGATGACGCAGCAGTAATACAAGTCTTTTTGTGCACTCATGCTCCTAATTTTTCGCAATGAACTCTAAACTCTTTTAATCGAACTAAGTGAACTCTCATTTGTTGGGGAATGCTCATTTCTTATACTCAATTTAGGAACGGGCCCGCCCGCTGCCTTCAAGAAAAACAATACTAACTACGCCTAGTGTCAATTTTTCATCAGCCACAAATATCTCACCTCATATACGAGTCGGAATTCAATGAAGTTGACCTAATTCTGACATTCTACCTCTTATGGAAATTTCAATAAATGGCTTGATTATGCCATGCTTGGTAAGGGGTTTCGCCATTGCTAGTTGTTTCATTTGGCTACTTAAGGGTAATTGACGTCCTTCAGGTTATTAGAAATTTTCTCTATAAATTGCTACTAATAATTATTGTAGTAGTCAAATAATTTACTTCGAAGATCTAAAGTTTAGTTTTCTAAAAAAACCCACTGTTTCGACCAGGGTGGCTTAGTTTCGGTCTTTAGTTCCTGAATTTTTAGGGAGTTTCGTCAATTTATTGTGGTGGCACACGTGATCTGGGGTATAAATACCTATGGGATAGACTTGACTTGATATTAACTAACTTATATTATAACTGCTATACTGCACTTAACTAAGATGTATTATACATTGATGTTTAGACATACAATTAGTCTGTATAGATGTTACCGTCTATCTTACTAGTTATCCCGGATAATACTGATACGGTACCATCATACTGGATCTAATTTGGAGGTCATCCTATTAGTCAAACCCTCAACAGGCTTTCCACCTCCGTTATACTAGGAGAATAGGACATACAGCTATCTTGATAACCCTACTGCGCAGCTTATCTATTTATTCTTGCATATGCTTAATCTTAGGCTCTTATATCATAATTTAAGTAACCTTACGGTGATGACATGTTATTCTTCCGAATCGAGCCCTTGGGAGAATGGCTGCCATCACATTTGTCATGTATACTCAATATAAATTTGTGCAGCAATAAATTTGGCGCCCAGATTTTTTTAGTAACTTGATGATTAAAGTATTCGATCATTTTTAAGTTGTTTTGCCTTGCCTGTGATACAACCAAACCCCTAATAGCTATCAGTATATCATAATTTGTAAATATACTGATTTATAGTGTGATCATTGCCAACATTAAGTACAATTTTGTATAGTCCATCATCGACTTAAATTTATCTAAAGGCTATATATATATATGTGTTGAAATGAAGCCTATCCCAACAAGATGCCTAAGCTCAGTTTAAGTCAAGTAACTTAGTTAAGACAGGAGAGCCTCAAGTCAGAAGGTTGGGCAAATAGTCTGGGCATAGCCTAGCTATAGTGTTAGAGTGCACGAGAGGCTCTACACGGTAAACCTAGGAGGATGTATCATGTTCCTGAGAACCTCCTATACCCCAAGTGTCGGAGGACGTAGCTAATTCCATCCAGTTACTCCGAAGGGGCTTGTTAAAC
Organism: Tortispora phaffii; assembly: GCA_030574555.1. NCBI lineage: Eukaryota > Fungi > Ascomycota > Trigonopsidomycetes > Trigonopsidales > Trigonopsidaceae > Tortispora > Tortispora phaffii. The sequence continues at coordinate 137,232 of JAJMFE010000017.1, read as the reverse complement.
TACGATATTTGAACATAGTAGACTATACATTCTATATGTACATACTTGATTACCTATCTATAGTTGATACGGTTATCTTACCAATACACTAAATTACAGATAGAGACTTATTTGCATAAGTCTGTATCGACTTCCCTGTGGGTTGTATCTAAGTACCTCCTACACATTACTTCGGAATAGGTTAAGCTCTGTTATTACCCAATAGCAGTAGACAAAAAACTTTAACAATATGTCGCTTGGATAACTATTATTAGCCAAATTCAACTAGCAACTTACACATTAGTAACTCAGTGCCCTAATAGCCCTATTTATACTTGTAGTTCTCCTTCTCCGAGCACTGACTAGTGTTTATAGAAATCGAAATATACTGATTTGATATTTTTTTCCAGTATGATTCAAAGCATTGGAATAATTGGGCTCGGTGATATGGGCTGTTTTTATACCAAGAAAATTACCGAATACGGTATGAAGGTGCATGCATGTGATCTTCCTTCTCGTTATGATAATTTGGTTGAAGCTTATAAAGATCAAAAGTTGGTGAAAATACATAGAACTGGCGTGGAAGTCGCTAGAATAGTAGACTATCTAATTTTTTCAGTAGAAGTGGAGAAGCTCCAAGATGCAGTTGCGTCAATAGCTCCATCTGCCAAACCAGGCGCTATAGTCGGTGGCCAAGCATCTTGCAAATCTGTGGAAGTGACTGCACTTGCCAAACATACGCCAGAAGACTGTCAAATTATCTGCGTTCATTCTATGCATGGACCGAATGTGAGTTCAGTAGGTCAACCTCTAGTGATTGTTCCACATAGGGTTGGAAATAGTCCTCGTACTAATGAAGTATGTGATCTTTTTTCAGCCATATTTAGTAGTAAAATTGTGGTCTTATCGGCTGAAGAACATGACAGAATAACTGCGGATACACAAGCCGCAACGCATGCTGCTTTTCTTGCAATGGGGGTTGCTTGGCAAGCCAATAACCAATATCCTTGGTCAATATCACGCTACTCCGGCGGCATTGAGAACGCTAAGATCAATATCTCTTTACGTATTTTTTCTAATAAATGGCATGTTTATGCTGGCTTGGCTATACATAATCCTGCTGCTCATGAACAGATGTTACAATACTCCCGCTCAGTAACAGAGTTATTTACTTTGTTTATCACTGGTGAACGCGAGGTACTAAGGCAACGTTTAATGAAAATTCGCAATACGATTTTTTCCTCAAGTCTTGGTCAAGGAGAATCTTTGCTTTTATCTGATGGTCTGCTTGATAAGTATAGTCTAAGCAACGTTCCGCGGGATGAGCGTATGCCAAATTCTCATCTTTCTCTTTTAGCAGTGGGTGATTGCTGGTATCGCATGGGTATAAATCCTTTTGATCATATGATTTGCTCTACTCCATTATTCAGAGTATTAATTGGGGTCGTACAATATATTTTTGCGACAAATCTACTTGAAGAAGCTATCAACGTCGCAATCGAAGACACTAGCTTCCGTCACGATGATCTTGAATTTACCCTTGCCGCTAGAACCTGGGCTGATGTTGTGGCATCACGTTCTTTCGATCTTTATCAGGCTCGTTTTGAGAAGACTCGGGATTTTTTTGCTTCACGTCTACCTGACGCTAACCGCGTAGGCAATGAGATGCTACAAACCATTCTTGAACATACCCACCAAATTTAAGTAATCTGCTAATTTAATACCTACTACAGCAGCTGAACTATCTGAAACCAATGCCATCTTTTTTTTTTTTTATGCAGCGTTCACTAATGTTTCGAGTACGTATTCAAGTCGAAATAGACCCACAATAAACCGGCGTACTGCCAGGCGAAAATTGTACCAACCTAGAAGAGACATAGCCATTTGGAAAATAATTGCATCTTGAAAGTAGAGCGGCCTGCGCTTTTGCAATGTCACTAATTGTCGTGCGGATCGGTTGGATATGATATCATTGGATAAATCAATGAGGTATCTGACGATCTTGACGCCTACAGGATCAAGTTTTTCTATATCATGCTTCATGTCATGCATTGATTGATAAGGTCCGTCTAAGCGATCAATTAGCTGTAAGTCCTCCTCGGCATCTTTGTATTTCCATGGCTGAAGATTAAAAACAGAGGACAAATCTACTGGGAGTGATGCACAAAGCTTTCCCATTGATGGTTTCGGCCCACACCAATTAAATGATCTCTGAAAATGTGACTGACCCTGTTCAGAAGTTGTCAGCATCCCTAAAACATAGAAAGCAGTGCCACGTAAGGTATATGATTCAGAGTGTCTGCAGATTTTCATCACGATATCATCAGCACCAGTTTCCAATATGAATTTCAGACCATTACCAGATCTAAAGGTTTCCAGTTCAGGCTCACTATCTCTTTTTTTAGGTGCGCCAACCGATCCAATCGATCCAATTAACCACAAATTAGATTTCAGTTTCATCAATACTTCCGGATCATCGTTTTCTTTCCAGTGGGCACGTAAATAGTCAACAGCATTCTGAACGTGGTTTGTATTTGCAAGTAACTCGCAACCTTCAGTGGTTTTCACTAGTTCGTGAAAAAAATGAAAAGGGATAACACGTTCCTTTGATATAGTCATATCGGTCTTACTTTTCTGCTCCAAATCTTGAATGTATGTTGGAGCTTTAAACTTAATTGTCAGTCCAGATTCAATTTCCTGGGTGAATCTTTCGATTCTTCCATGTTGAATCCAGTCGTCTAGCTTGGTATCAATGAAATCAATATCACTTAGATATTTAAACCCTTCTGAGCAAGTGAGAAACTTGGCTACTAACGATGCACCTGCCTGACCAAGGTGAGAGATTGTTGGCTGCAGTGAAACCACGTAATCCCTGACCTTTGGTACCTCACATACCTCCGTCAAAGTGGCTACAGAAATCTTAACAACTTCTTCATTATAGTCATATAGTTGTTGGATTAGCGCTTTAATTAACGTCTTATCCATATCCGCTAGAATTATTCCCGGACTATTAGATACTATAGACCAATCTTCTCCTTTACGTCGCCGAAGTATATTAGCTGCAAACTTAGTAGAGTACAGTCTTACTCTTACCCCAGAAGTTCCTAGGCACTTGAGAAGTAAAATTCGCGCATGATCACAGTTTCTGTAATCAAGCGAACTGAGAATTTTAATGGCAATGTCCTCGCGATCTTCAAGTTCTGTGAGACGATACAACATGTTAAATATCCGCCAACGTTCAAGTATGGCAATACCATTTGCAAAACTAGACATCGTACCTATAAATGAAAAATAGCCGCCAGTTGCAGAGTGCATGACTCTATCTTTTGATAACAAAGGGTCTGTTGAAGTAATTCCACTAAAAGGGTCAATTTGTGCTAGACATTCAGCAATTTGTCTGATAAGTTTGTTATCCACTAGATATCTTGTTCCTTCTTCCGAAGACAATAGCAGTTCAATTAATTCACATCCTGCCTGAATAATCTCCACCACCTCAGAAGATTTTCGCATTACTGAAAATCGATACTTAAAAGGACGGAAAAAAGACAATATACGTTTCAAAAATTTACTGTTATTCATAACATCTTCCAAGCGCCTAGGATTTCTTAGTTGACCAGTAATTACATTCCTGATCAGATCCCATCGCCATTTAGAGAATGTCTTAGTAGTTAAGACCTGTGTATCAAGAATCATCGCTCTGAATTGATCATCCACGGTTGTACCTGGTACGGCCCGGCGTAATGAATGACCGACAGGCTCATTGAATCCACCAGGCTCGCTTTCGACCTTAGATGGTACAGGAGTAATACTCAACATACTAAGATTCGAGGTAAGTTGTGGCTCTATGTGGTCTTCAGAAAATTCATCGTCTTGTCCAGTTAGTTCAACGGTTCTAGGTAATACTATCGGCTGCGTAACTACCTGGCTCAAGGTCTGAAGATGATATAGGGCAGTTGCAGCATCTGAACGACTTTTTGCATCAATATCTGAGGCCTCGGCGAACAACGGTGTTAAAGAGAATGCCTGGTAGGAGTACGATTCGTGCAAAATATCTGCTGATATTTTTATAATCTCACTAATGAGGAGACGGGTTTTATGAACAATCTGGGAGGTCTGTATCCCCATGACAAGTTCGGATAGCCGATCCATCAGACCACATTTTAAGAAAATTGATAAATGTAATGCTGTGATATGAGACACAACACAGTCTGCTTGATCTGTGTGACTTGAACGATATTGCGAAGATAAACTGAGGCCCCATTTTTTGGTGGTGTTCACTTGTGCCCGAGTTTGATCTTGTAGAGTAGTTTTAGAAAGTTGATAATCATTCCTGCAATCCATAGCCTGTGAGGGAGAGCAGTGTTTTGAAAAAACTGGTTTATCCACACCAAAAAGATCGAAAAACATATCAATCACTATATCAACAATGCAGGGATCGGGGACTGAAAGTGCCTGAACAACATCCTGATAAAACTGAAAATTGTAAAGAGATGCAGCCATTATACCAGGCCAAGAACGTAAGATAGCTAGGATAACACGGGATGTGGAGTGGTATCGCTCTACAGGAAATTGACCTCGAGTTTCGGGTGAGCATTCTTCAAATAATGGGGATATAAGATAAGATAAATCATTATCAGGTCTAGTGTGTTGCCTATACTTCGGATAGTCGAGTAAATAAAGATAAGAGAGCATAAGGGCATCGGATAATTCAGAAGGACCTTCGACAATGCCATGAAGAAGGGTACTTATGCCCCTGGAAGCTGCCAAGCGATCGGGTGTAAGTACTGCTAATTCGGCAATAAGTTCTAGCGCGGAATACCTCAATTTATCGTCATGCTGGTCACACATTGATGTGAGAGTGCGAAGAACAGAACGAGAAATTTCTTTGTGACCGTCAGGTATATCAAGAAATGCACGAATAAATTTTAAAGCCTGTTCACGTTCTAAGTGGTGGTATCCCTCTGAACTTAAAGATCTTATAATAATGTAATCAGAATATAAGCTGCGGAAGGCTTGAATAGATGAGATGTCGGATAGAGCATACCGAGCAATTCTGAAACCAGCAGCTCTTACAAGAGAAGAAGAATGCAGAAGCAAGGGATGGATGCGTCTTGCAACAATAGATATAACTAAATCACGACGGAGTGATGGATGGTTGGTAAGAAGATTGACAAAATCATTTGCTGTCTGAATCAGCAGGCTAGCGGAAGAAGGAGACGCATCTTCAAGGCGATGCAATAGAGAGACCATAATGTACGTAGGACTGTTGGCGGAAGGTTCCATATAAATATCAATTCCAGGTATCTCCAAACTTAAGTCTAAATCATTGAGAGTAGGGCCTGGGCATGTTTGTAGGTGTTTCGTTGGACGAGCACTAGATGTTCGTGTGTGGTCAGACCTTGGTCTAGTGACAGGAGAGGAAGGAGATGGTGTAAGTCGAACAGCAGCCCAAGGAGACTTACATTGAGGTATTTCTAATCGAAGACTATCTTTCTCAGAGCGCACAGTCGATAGAGGATCATCAGATCGACCAATTCTTACGCTCTTTATACTGGGAATAGTGTGAACCGATCGGATGGAATCCATGGATGTTCGACCCCTCACCCCATTAGAAGATGAATCCGACACATTCGATTCAGCTCGTCTACGGGTCGACATTTCTGTCAGTTCCAAATGGAATCAAAAAGTAATTGGACGGGCGTGTACCTTTTCTGCAAGACTGAGGCCTGAACAAGATCCTGTTAGCAATATAAGACTGTCACGTGCACAACCATTATTTCTCGTAACATTAGAGGAGTAATACTAGGCTTATCTTTGATAACATAAATAAAGATAGACAAATTTTATAAGTTAACTACAACTCAAATAAATCAGAGAGATTTCGGTAAAATACTACTGCCCTTTTATCTGGAAATGGATAAGAACATTCTCAGTTCACGCTCAATGCTTAGCACAGGAGTCGAAAAAAGAGTACAGCCTGTCCGCTCTCATAACATTGAAGGCTCACAGTCTTGGAATACCGTACATACAGTTTCAGGTGTAACAGATCTTTCTAGGTACTCGAATGTAACTGCAAAATCGGCCAACTCTATGCCTCCTACTCGCTTAACCCCGTTAGAACCGAGCACTTCACATGTTTCTTCCTCCTATACCACAGAGGATCCGAATCTCAAGCAATTAGTGGAAGAACGCCGCCGTGCTAAGCATCTAGAAGCTGAACATAAACGTAGAGCTTTACTGAGGGAAAGATATGAGCAGCTTGTTTCTCAAGTACCAGGACTTGAGAAAGTGCCCGCTCGATCAGAAGCAGCTATTCTCGTCCGGACGGTAGAGTTCCTTCGAGAACTAATAACTGAGAACGAATCTCTGGGCAATCGGCTTGAATGCGCTGGTCAAACAGTTCCAGCGCATCTTGTTTTACGACCAGCCACCCCACCCGATTCTTAATCTCTCGACGAAATTACTTTAACCTTCTATACTCTACACTTTGCGGTAATTTTAGATGCATATTGACATAATAATGTTTGGCTTCAAAGTTTAACAGACAATGCTTATTCACTTCACGGTTAATATAGAAACATGGAACGATATTGCAAAGCTCGTGCTCCTAATCTATCCCAGTCCTCGTGGGAAATCCATAGCTCATGTAAAACATTGAGCCGACTAAGAACGCTACTACCTCTCCATGCCATATAATCTGGGTCAACATCCCGCGGTGCAGGTATGAGAGAATATTGTGTACCAGGCTCACTCCACATCAATAGTCTATCTTCCAAAATCCCGCTTAAATTAGGGATATTGGCACCACCACCTACCACTAAAATACTTTCGCAAAGTCTTTTACCGCGGGCTGGATCAGTCTTAGAAGCTTGATTGATGCTCTCCATGATAGAATGGTCTAATCCTGCCACAGGAGTGATGTGAGCATTTAGTTTTTGAATAGCTCTGCTAGCTGAACTGGCTGTAGCTAGAATTTGAGCTACGCCACTCATCGTACTAGTCGCTGGCACAGATGGCGCATCTTCGACGATTGGTGTTCCTCTGGCAGAAGTTCCCGGCGTTTCTTCGCTTTTGATGGTAGGTGTTCCGTTTTCATCTGTACCGGTCAAGGAATGCAAACCTTCTTGTGCGTTGACTTCTTCTTCATTATCATCTTGTGATTCACAGTAGTTATTGCTGTATACAATAGCCATAGCCTCTGAGAATGGGTCAGATATAAGTCCAGTATATAAATCTTTTGTTCTTCCAAATAATCGAAGATGATTTCGCATTTTATGTTTGTATTCTGCAAGTTCGGGATAAAAAATCAACAATGGAGCCAACATGACCTCATCGCAGCATTTAAAGATAAATTTTTTCGTAAGGGAGTCTGATCTTCTAGCATAGAATTCATATACTTGAGGGGACACATCTGCATCTTGAAATGTAACGTATTTTTGAGTAAGGTCTTCAGCGAGTCGCCAGTCTGACATGATTCTTAGATCAAGACCATAGTAAGGGAATCCTGAATAAATTAAAAGCTTCATAAAAGCCGTAGTGATATCATCACACCCAATTTTCAGATTTATCGCAGACTCGGGGATAACCATACCGTCTTCGACACATGTAACAGAAGTTGTCTGTGCTCCAATATCAACAACACAAACTGATGAAAGACCTCCTGCATATGAAGCAGCTACTGCTTCTTGGAAGATAGCAACTTGGCTGAATCCAACGGCCATAATAGTATGTATTAGTTCCTGTACATAGCTTTTCTCAAATAAATCTGGAATAACTAATATAGCCGAGTAGCCTTCCTGTAAAGATATTGCAGAAACACCCAACTCCTCTGTAACAGCATATTTAAACATGTCATATATATCTCCGAGAACTTCTTGTTGTGATTGATAATCTGTCTCGTTAAAAATGCCATGCACAATCGGCCATCGCACATTGTAAGGCGCGTTGAGAGGTAAGTCTAGTGCCTTACTACCATACAATGTATCTTCAGAAGAGCTGACATCAACCCAATCAATTCTATCGACATCAAGATTATTAGCTATTTCCGTAGGCTCTAGGTTACGGGCATTATAAGAAATGCAGGCTTCACGGGCATGGGAATTCAGCCTTCTTTTGTAATACCTCATTCTGTCTCGAAGATCTTTAGAAAGTCTTTTATATGTCGCATGAAATTCAGGACCTAAATCAAACTCAGTGCCATCGTTGTCAGTTATTATCCTACGGTAAGGAAGGGCCTCATCAGACATGTTCAAGGAGTCAACCATGACTACGTCGCCATCATCATCATGGTCGTCCTCATCGCCATAATCATTATGCGACGAATTTTTAAACTTTGAAGGGCTATAATCTGTTACATACATCGCTGGAGTGCGAATATTCGATTCAACAGATTTACGCGCCACGACAAATGGAATAACTTTGGGTGATTGGTCAGAAGCGAAACCAATGCGCAAGTTGCGACTTCCTGGATGAATAATTACAATACGACTCGGCGGGTGACGTTGGTAGTGCAGCTTCGGATTTTCCTTATAATCTACACCAGATTCGTCATTCGAATCGTCTGAATCGTCACGATTAGAAGCTTGCTTCTGTTTCTCGCACTCACGCAAGAAAGCCTGATCTTCGGAAATTTTGCGAAACAGAACATTCTGCTCATCTTTTTTCAAGTACTCTGTAGAAAAGTTTTTTTGATTGATTAAATGAACTTGTGGGATTGTTGTGGCTCTGAACCCATTTTCAGCTCGAGCCAGCTTACTCTCTTTGGCTGCTCGTGTCTGAGTTCTTCTCGGTGGACCCATTTATTCACAAGGTATCTATAACAGCTCTGAAGTGCGCTTTTTGAAATAAAAGGAACTTTGAAAAGATTTTGTTTTACTGTGTGCCTTTTCTAGGATTAGAACTATTCAAGATGGTATTATACTCGTAACTTTTTCTGATAGCCATTTGTATGACACAATGAGTTGTTCCACCCAATCAAACGGTCAGGAGGTACTATTAAGCCAATCTGTCTCTTTCAGTTTCATATTTATATATTCGATATAGTCTGCTATGAGAATACTTATACAATTTAGAGGATTTGTATCTTCTTCGAAGGCATTAAATAAGATGACTTTTTATAAGCTATCATCTCGCCAACCAAACTCAGGGCTGGCTCATCGTTATATGATCTTTGATCCTAAGGCAGAAACAAAACCGCATTCTATGGAACATCTCACTCCCCAAGAGCGGGCCCGCTTAGTTTTCGGTACACCTTCAGATCGTAGAGGTAATCAAAAGCGAGCATTAGGTGTTGGAGGAGCTCGGAAGATTGCTGGTGTCTTAGTACCGCCCAGACCACCAGAACCTGACAATTGTTGTATGTCTGGTTGCGTCAACTGCGTATGGAATTTATTTGAGGATGAATTTGAAGAATGGAAAAGTATGCGACAGAAAGCTGTCTTGAATTTAATCAAAGAAGGACGCGGTGTGAAAGATTGGCCTGCTAACTTCGATCCACCTGTCGATCTCTTTCATAAACTACTTAAAGGCCACAGTAGCAGTGAAGCCGAGGAGAAAATTGATTCAGCATATAAAGATATGGACATTGGATTGCGTACTTTTTTGGAAACAGAGAAACGAATCAGGAAACGCAGAAAGTTATATAAAGACGATGTTCCAGCAATCGGCTGATTAATCATCCAACTTAAATATGATTTACCGATTTATCTTTCTACATTATTTTGATAACAGGAAAATTTATAAAATTATCGAGTATTTATTTACGTCGATTCGGCTTGACCCTGTCCTGCTAACTTTCTCCTTAGCTGGTTTAAACTTACTCGCCGAATATTGCCAAGAGTAAAACCTCTGATCACATTATAAAACATTACGCGGCGAGCCACGTACTGCAAATCAGCTTTTAGCAGCATATAATCTGCAGCACCTTGTGCAACATGATTGGCGATATGTGCTACTTGAGGTCCGAATTGATGATCTACTATCACCACAGACGTCTCAGCTAGCGTACGAGCCAGGTGGACTAAACCAACATCCATCGTATCAGCAATCTCTAATAGTGAAAAAATTGCTCGGCTCAGTTTGGCACTATGTATTCCATAGCTTAATGTTATTGCCAAAGGTTCTTGATTGATGTGATGGTGCAATGTGCAGTTATCATCAATCCAACCCTTTGATCGAAGATACTTACTAGCAAGTGGGCACATACCAATACATGTGGAGCTTTGACAGTCTATATTCTTTAGACATTGCTCGTGGTAATTACTGGCCCAACCTTCATTATAACAATCAAACCGATTACAGTAAGATGGTCTATCCCCTGGGTAATCTTGCAATAAAGGATGAGGTAATGGTGTCGTGGTATCACAATTTACAAATGGAGTTTGTTCAATTTTTGACCACCATGTTCCCCAACAAGTGCCCATTAGTTCATACTGGTAAGATAACAAATGAGCCAAGTTGTGAATCGCTTTCACGGATCTTTGTCTGATCCAGAACAAAAATGACTGCTTCTTTCTTATAGTCTCAGCATCTGGCATAATTTTGTATATTATGCGACCATTGCTAGTGTAGAAACATTCGTTGGTAAAGACCCTGGCTCGGTCTGATATGACTTGGGTAGCTCTAGCTATACCAAAAGGCATTCTTTCTATTTCTGTTCCGATAATAGGAAGTCCGGAATCATCTAGTTGTAATGGTTCCATTGGGATTGCCAAAACTATGTTGTACTTTTTCTTAGGCATATCAGTGGCAGGAGGTCCTAAAACTGTCAAAATATTGGCCGTAATCTCTGGTTCGCCATTCCTTGGAATATTTTGGGTCTCTAATGCTGGTATGGTCAGAGCTTGGACTGAAATATCTTCGTCGTAATGTTGATAAAGTGGCGATAAGTGAAAGTTTTCTACTTCTACTTCCTCCTCCAATTCTGTTGCTATTACTTCAGGTTGAGCATCTTCTCTTTGTTTACCGGTTATCCACCTATAAATTAGTCTAGACCCTAGAGCAGAATCAACGAAGTATGAAGTCACCAGAGAATGTCTCATGATGAGACTTCCCCTTTATGGATCAATGATCCTAAGAGCTCCAGTATTCTTTCCTTTTTCTTTTTTCTTTTTTTTTTCCAATGTTTATACACTCTTTATGCAATTATTATACGTGGAAGAACTTGCCTGTCTTTATGATAGGGTTAATATATGCATTTCCATATACAGTGATCACATGCATTCATTTATTCAAAGATTTATCAAAGTTATATGTGTCAACAGAACTCTCCCAGTAAAATGACTAGCCTAGATACTGCACTAGTGTTAGAACATTGTGACAGCAGCGGTCTAGTCATAGAAGAAGACTGTGACTCTACGGTGCTCAGAACTTTTTAGTATTCACAGTTTATTCACTGTTGAGTGACAGTCCCTAGCTAACCCTAACTTTATTGGATACTATTAAACCCCGAGTCTCGGAGGATCTAGCTAATTCCATCCAGCTAATCCGAAGAGGCTTGTAAAACTACGATATTGAACATAGTAGATTACACATCGCAGATGAACAAACTTGATCACCAATCTGTAATAGATATGGATATCTTACCAATACATATAAATAAACCCAAGCTGAGACTTATTTGCATGAGTCATCATCTTTTTCCCCGTTAGGATTTAAGTAAGTACTTCCTACACATAACTTCGTTATATCGTTATGCCCAATATAGAACACGTAGACCAAAACTTTAACACCATCTCTCTGACTTGAGGCTCTTCAAGGGTTACCCTGAGTTGACTAAGTTGCCTGACTTAAACTGGGCTTGGGGTTCCCGTTGGGATAGGCTCCAGTTCAACAATTAATTCAAGGATACCGCAATGTAAACGATCATGCAGAAGTAGATTATACCCAATACAGCCCTTTAAACCAGACAACTTCCCTTTTTTTCTTTTATGATTTTTTTTCCATAGAAACTGAGAATGTATAGAAAAACCTATAATTAGTAGATACATTTTGGTGCCATGTTAGTGTATAATTAATGCTTGAATACATCTGACGTACCGCGTTAACTTCGATTTGTATCCCAACTCTATAAATAGATACGCCGTCATAACTCCACAATATACTTACCGTAAGATAGCCATTCTATCAATCCATATATACACAAGAAGCTTGTAACCTCTAAGATTTGTTTTTGATAAGATTTTCTGCTATATTTGGAACGTGATAACCGTTGTCTTTCCATAATGGCTGCGTCTCCGATGCTTTGTATGTCCTTGAAGGGTACTGAAGAAGTCGATTGGCATACTCCACTAACAAGGTATATCAAAAGTGTATATGGCGACGTATCTGGTTATGTTGAATCTATTCGCTTATTAGAGAAATATCGCAATGATATGAGGGGAGCCGGTCTGGACATGACCGGTAAAGATTTAGTATATCGTTACTACGGTCAATTAGAACTTCTTGAACTCAGAGTTCCGATAGATCAAACCAACTGCAAAGTTTCATTTTCCTGGTATGATTCGTATACTAAGCTTAAGGTAATGCAAAACTCTATTGCTTTTGAAAAGGCATCCTTATTATTTAATTTAGCTACAATTCTTTCTCATATTGCCAAGGAGGCCAATGCTTCATCTGATTTGAAAAAAGCTTATCAATACTTCCAGTCTGCTGCTGGTATTTATCAGTATATTGGTGATAATTTTCTTCATGCCCCTAGTTCCGATATCGCCTCAGATACAGTGAAAACTCTAGGAGCATTGATGCTAGCTCAGGCCTCTGAGATTTTTGCTACTAACCTAGTGGAAATCAAGGGCAAACCGGCAATGATTGCTAAGATCTATAAAGCCGCCAATATCCATTATAAAAATTCCTATAACGGATTTCAGGAAGCTGCGAAAAGAAGCTGGGGAGAAAAATCTTGGCTGGCCTATTGTCAAGTTAAAGCTCACTATATGCTAGGAATGGCTAATTACCACCAGGCCTTGCATTTGTCTGCATCATCCACCACATATGGCGAGGCATTAGCTTATCTAAATCAGGCTGATCTTCAAATTTCTGCTGCAAATCGTATATCTTTACCGTCTTCGTACTCAGACTTGCATAAAATACTTCTAGCAGAAGGTCAGGTTATCAAAGAGCAAAATGTCAGTATGTCTAAAGATAATGACTTTATTTACCATTGTAGTATTCCTGATTATGGCATTCTAGCAGAGATTCAAAGCTTGGAAGCAGCAAAGCCTACTCCAATTACCGAACTTTATAAAGGTGTTGATGTAAGTAAGATTATTGGGAAGCAACTCTTTGAGAATCTAATACCTCTTTCTGTGCACGAGCAGGCTAGTAAATATTCTGAAATGAAAGCATCTCTATTACGTGCAGAATTAGATAAAGTTGAGCTAGCTGACGAGGAACTTGCATCTTCCCTGGAATTTTTGGGATTACCTAATGCTTTATCTGAGGCCAGGCTTTTTTATCCCCATGGACAAGAACTTGGAAGTGAAAATCTTGCTGAAATTGATACTCAAATACTTGAATATGCTACTACGATGAAGCACGAGGGGCCGGTGTATTTTGATTGTTTAGATACTTGGAAGCAAGAAGCATTTGAATTGATTAGCAGAGCAACACAGGCGCTTAAACAAGAAGCTATGAATTGGCAACAGTATCGAGCCAAGTTTCAACAATTCTGGTCTCAACAACCTCCAGAACAGGAATCACATACGCTAAACGAAGAACTTCAGCGACTAAAGCAGGGATTGTTAAAGGCCGGAATATCTGATGAAAAGCTTATGAAAGATTATATGGGGTCGCAGAACCATATCTCCACTTTGATTGAAGGGCCTGAATCATCAAAGTTGAAAAGTGATTTTCTGAGAGCCAAAGAACTGGTAAATCCATCTGATCAAGCTAGTCTCTTAGATATGGACACTACCGATGATGCAAAGGCTTCCATGGATGTTCTAAAATCGTTGGACAAAGTAGATAACCTTTTGAGCAAGTTGAATAAAATTAAAAAGGAACGCCATCAGACTTGTGCACAATTAAAGGAAAAGATTCATCAGGACGATATTTCATCCGTATTAGTGTTTAACAATAAAGTGCCAGAATTGGAGGAATCTCTTTTTAAAATCGAGTTAGAGAAGTTTCAAGTATATCAAAAACGGCTTCGTGCCGGATATTTAGTTCAGAACGATCTTCTGAAGGAATTGACTGATGAATGGAGGCTTGTGGTGAATAATAAAGATTTTCTAGACCGAAAAAAGAAGCAGAAGTCTTCCCAGAAAGCTGAGATGGCGATTATTTCTGAGTATCGTGAAGCCTTTCAGATTTGGAGCGATGTCAAAGCAGGTATATCTAAAGCTGAAGATTATTATGCTGCACTAAAAAAATCTACTGAAGAATTATTGAAAAGAATCGATGATTATGTTTATAATCGTACCCAAGAAGCCCAGCAACTTTCCCAAGAACTGGAATCAAAGAGACCAAATGATTGTACGTTAGACCAGTTGTTTGATCAACTACGCACCACCAATTCTTCAAGGGCTGGAGTAATTTATTCTGGTCAGCAAGCCAGAACTCCACCGTCGCTTCCTCCTAAAATTAATATAAGTAACTCGACTGATTGTATACCTTTCATATCTCAGAACATCTCTCCTTCAGCACCGTCGGATTGGAATTTTTCTTCTGGTATTATTTCAGATGAAAGCAGCAATACCATTAAGTATTCACAGCCTAAGAGCTCTTACAATTACACTTTATCTTCATCTACTCGACAGAGTGATCCTCATCCTACCGAGCTTTCTCAGGTCACCCTTCAAGATAGGTATGGTGGTCTGATAAACCCACAGGATATATCTGGACATCATTCGAATAATACTGTATCTACGACATTCATTGATCCGATAAAACCTAATCTTATCGTTGCAGAGTCACAACCTCCCTCCTTACCAACCCAGCCGAGGATTTCTACAGAGTATCTATCTAGAGATTCTAATACATTGCATCCACAGAGCAATGATTACCTTCCTCAAAGACCACCATATAATAGTGAGTGATTATTGCTAAGCTCTGGTATATCTAAATTTAATATTATCTGGTTATGTTTGATATTTAAGTTAAATAGATATTATAGCTTTGTGTATTCCCGCGATATTGAGCTGGAATTCTTCGAGTTCCTCTTCTTCTCCTTCTTTATCGTCATTCGTCCTTTAAATATCCTCCCGACTTCCAGTATCTTACCAGTTGCTCACAAACTTCTTACGCCACCCTTCTGAGTCTCTGACATTTACTTACGCGTTTATTTGTTTCATTTTTGTGGATCGTGTCAAATTTAAGCCTTCTCACTAAGATATATTTCGATATAGCCCTGTCAGAAGATTCGGAACCGAAGCCATTCGCATATCTTTTTCGATTACCACTCACCTTTACTAGTATAACTCAAAGTCGTTAGCGGCATTGGAAGTAGTTTTGATCTACCATGGCTCATTTATTACGTACTTCTCGAGAGTTTTGGGTTTTACGAAAATGGCCGTATGACAGTCGGTTTACTCGAAATTATCGAGGGTATGCCGTACTTGCAAACCGATATGGGACTCCCCAGACTTACAAGAATCTAAATAACCTGGTTGCAACTCGCTCTCCGGATTTATTTTGTAAATCTTTAACTAACTCTCGTGATATGGTAATTAGCCGAGATTTATTACTGAGTACCCCGCTTACCTTGAAACTATCTTCAGACAAATCGTCGAGCAATACGGTAGAAGAAAACTCAGAAGACTTAAATACTACTGGAGAGGATGAAAATGGCCCTATAAAGATTCCAGATAAAGAAGTTCCGGCATTATCCGATGATGTAGTTGAAATTGAAGAAAAAGTTCCTTTAACCGGAGGGCTCGATTGTGTTAATTCGTCGACATCTGACAAGGTCTTTGATAGACCAAATGCTGAAGACGATCCGGTAAATTCTAGTCAAGATAATGGCATATCTGATGAGATATATTCGAATATCCTAGCTCTGCCTATTAATGCTCGCCCATTAGCCATTGGGTACTACAAATCTATCGTGATTCGAGATCCTGCAGTTATGAAAGTTGTGCGAGAACTTGAATCTCGTAAAAATGCATATTTGGGGGTCTTTTTACTGCGTGATCCCCAATCAAATGGTATGACCGATGTGATCAAAGAACAAAGCGAGGTATACGATGTTGGTGCTTTGTGCGAGGTTAGCACTGCACATTCCTCTGATGACAAGAAAATGATTCATAATCGTGATCAATTGACTCTTCTACTAAATCCTGTTCAAAGGATTCGTATTTCGAACTTTTTTCCTGCCAAACCTATCTTAGGCGATGAATTTAAAACTGAATCTTCTATAAATAAAGATTTATCTAATTGCGATGGAGAAGAACAAGTTACTAGTAGTAGTCACACATCTGATAAAATTTCAGATAATGGTGAAACAGGAGACACTGTAAAAGGCAGTGACAAAGAAAGACACGAAACTTCTGAAGCAAACCTTGCATCACAGAAGTCTGTTTCAGATCTAGTCGCAGAGAATCCTAATGTAACATGGATTGAAGCTGTAAAGGTCGAAGATTCACCTATTGATCAACTGCATCCTATGGTTTTGGCGATCTCTAACGAAATAATATCGGTTATGAGGTATCTCATGTCGTTTAGCACAGAGTTCCTTACACTTATTGGAGCTGTTGCTACCTCTACTTCAGCCAATAACTATAATCTGATGAACCAGCCTGAGCGCTTAATAAACCTTGTTATTGCTATCTCTGCTGGCGGTCAGTCTGCCATCCAGGAAGTATTTGAGTGCGTCAACACCGTCGAGAGATTACAAAAAGCCTTGTTTTTATTGAATCGAGAGGTTGTGACTTTTAGCGTTCAATCCAAGATTCAAAAATCTGTCGTAGAACTATCCAATCGTACCCAACGGGAGTTTATTCTTAAACAGCATCTTAAAGCTTTGCAAGATGAACTTGGCCAAAACTCCGGATCTCGGAACGATTTTATATCAAAATTAGAGAATGAAGCAGCTGCAGCCAATTTACCCGCATATGTTAAAGATGCATTTGACGAAGAGTTAGCTAGGTTGAAAAACTCGGAATCTTCATCACTGGAGACATTATCCCGGACTTATTTAGAATGGCTACTTAAAGTACCTTGGGGAAAGAAGTCGACCGATTCTTACGATATTGAAAAATCTTTAAAAGTCCTTGATAGTGATCATCATGGGATGAATGAATTAAAGGAACGCTTTCTTGAATTTGTGGCTGTAGGTAAGTTGAATGGGTCAGTGGATGGGAAGATTTTATTACTACATGGTCCTCCAGGTGTAGGGAAAACATCTGTTGCGAAGTCTTTAGCTAAAGCCTTGAATCGAAAATTTTACCGGATCTCAATTGGTGGAATGCATGATGTTGCGGAAATTAAAGGGCATCGTCGTACTTATGTGGGTGCTTTGCCAGGTAGGCCAGTGATGGCCCTTTCCGCCTGCAAGACAGAAAACCCAGTTATTCTGATTGACGAAATTGACAAGATTGGTACCCGTCATCATAACAACGGCGATGCCTCAGCTGCTTTATTAGAACTCCTTGACTCTGAGCAAAATCACGCGTTTCTTGACAATTACTTAGATGTTCCAATCAATATGAGCTCTGCATTATTTATCTGCACTGCCAATCAATTGGAAACTATACCCCCTCCTCTTTTAGACCGTATGGAAAAGATTGAAGTTTTTGGCTACGTTCCAGAAGAAAAACTTGGAATAGCAAAGAATTTTCTGATTCCTGAAGCAAAGAAAGCTGCAGGATTGGAGAATGTGAATGTTTTAATTTCAGACGATGCTATATCGAGGCTTATCAATCTCTACAATCGAGAAAGCGGAGTTCGCGATTTGAAGAGACTTTTACACAAGATCTACAGAAAATTGGCTCTTAGACTTGTGCGGAAGTATTCAGACTCTGTTGATGTAACGAGTGAATTAAACAGGCAGATAACTGCACCGCAAGAAGTCAACACAGCTAATGTAAAAGTTAAAAATGATACTGAGATCTCACAGACAAACACAGATGGCGCCTATTCCACTGATGGCATTAAGGGAAAAGATGCTAGCATTCAATTTCAATCTTCACAAGAGCAGGTGAGACCTTTTAGCATACCTGATACAGAGAAGATCGAAATTGATGCTGACAGTTTGCTTGATCTACTCGGTCCTTCTGCTGATTCAGATAGTGTGCATTATGACAATCCTCCTCCAGGTGTTGTTTCCGGCTTGTCTTGGAGTGCATATGGTGGCAGTAGACTCTATATTGAGGCTGCACTGGAAGCCATGTTAGACTTTAAGTCCGACCCTCGCCTTCATTCTACAGGTCAGTTGGGAAATGTTATGAAAGAATCGAGTCATATTGCATACAGCTACGCTCGGATGTTCTTATCTCTAAAGTATCCGGAAAATCACTTTTTTCAGCATGCGCGCATACATTTACATTCCCCGTATGGTTCTATCCCTAAAGAAGGACCATCTGCCGGCATAACGATCACAACAGCTTTGTTGTCTTTAGCTTTGGATATTCCTGTCGCGCCTACCTTTGCTATGACTGGTGAGTTAACATTAACAGGAAAAGTTCTTCCGATTGGAGGGCTTCGCGAAAAAGCTGCTGCATGCAAGAGAGTCGGAGTTAACACTATCATATTTCCGAAAGGAAACCTGGCTGACTGGGAGAAATTACCCGATTATGTTAAAGAGGGTTTAGAAGGAGTGCCTGTGGGGTGGTATGATGATATATTCTCAATTGTGTTCCCTGATCTAGATGATAATAGGGCTCGACATCGTTGGAAAGATTATTTAGAAAGACCACCGAAATTACAGTGACATTTGGAATTTCAATTAAGTTACTTCACAGATTACCTATAGAAAGCCTATTTCTATATTTCTAATATCGCTTTAGAAACTTTACTACGAATTACATCTGGTATATAATCTTTCGTCTACAGTTTTCACAGTCATATTATTGTATAATCTAATTCAACTGCCTTAGGCATTATTCTCAAAAAAATTTCATCATACAATTATAGTAAAACCTGAAATTACCTAACCCAATATAGCAGTTTTGATAATTGTAGGATTTAGCAATAGTAATTGATGTGTTTAAACAATGGGTAAAAATCTGTCGTCTTATACGGTACTAAGTTTAAGTAGGAGCTTAAACTAAAAAGGACTCTTCGATGCACTTCTTTAGAAACCGAGGGACTCGAATCACTCCATATTTTCAAGGTATTCACCGTTACAATCAAAGCAATATATATTTAATATCTGGAAAACTCGCTTCGACATTTAGGTCTCCTAATGATATCAGCTTATTACATGAATCTTGCCCTAGTTGCTCTGCAAAATACCAGAATAACGAACCTGGCAGCCCTGGTTACATCATAAAACCAGTAGAAGCTAAATCTGCAGGCTCAAATCGAATAAATAGGTATAATTCTCTATTTAATAAAATTCCAGCTGAATCTCGTGTGGCATTATTGAAAGAAACTTTTAGGGGGGTAGCCAGCGAACCAATCCAAATTGATCCGGAAGTTAGAATGCCGGTATCCAGTGAATCAGGCAAGGTAAGATCATTGGATGTACAAATTTGCCAAGCTTGCCATAATTTAATTCATTACAATTCTCTTGGAAACTATCACACAATTAGTAGGCTTGAAGCCTTTGAATTTATCAGTCAAAGGATGACCAATAGATCAATAATCTACCATTTAGTTGATGCTCATGATTTTCCTTCTACAGTCTTAGATATACCGCCAAACTTAATAAATAACACTGTTTTTGTCATTTCCCGAGTTGATATGATATTTAGCGGTATTAGAAATGCAGAATTGGATTATTATGCACTTCGCTCATACTTTATAAGCTACTTGCATCAGCTCTACCCGCAACTGAAAGAAGGCCAGATAATATTCTCCGATAAACGACAAACTTCTAAAGGTCTATATTACGACTATATTCAAAATGCCGACAATTTATTCTTTTTGGGGATGCCTAACGTAGGCAAGAGCACACTTTTTACTCGGATGTGCCGAGATATCCAACAAGTAACTGGCGATCCAGAAGCACGGATTAATACTGGACCAGAATTGCCTCTAGATTCTATCTACAGGATGAAAATGCTTCGTTATGGGGTCTCTTATGTCCCAGGGTTCACTAAGGGAGTTCGTTGCTATAACTTCGATGAGAGATCGATCAAAATTAACCTATTTGATATACCAGCTATTGAACCTTCAATGGACGAAAAATCTTCTGGTATATGGCCAATAGCTATGCAGTTGAAACTCGTTAGCTTAATGAAGCATAAACTTGAAAATAAAAGTCCCAGAGTTTATTCTACCAAACGAACTCCGTATCAAGTGTTGAATTTTGGTGCATTTTTGCATGTTGGATGCGCTAGTAATAGATTGGTAGTTTGGAATTGTTTGGGGGGGATCAAAGGATACTTGGCTTCTAGTCATGAAGCTGCGGCTCTTGCATCAACAAAAATGTTTCGGGCAAATACTGGCACAAATATCAAATGGCCAGTGTACCTCTCAAGTGGTCATTACAAGGTCAATATTGGACCAGAAGGTCTTGATGTAGTTCTAAGACACGTTGGTTTCTGTGAAATCAGAATAACAGGGAAAATACCTATGTATGGTGCGGAAGTTGACATTTACGTCCCTGATGGTGTGTCGGTTTGGGTAAGACGGCCTATAATGGACATAATCAGATCCAAACGGGATCATCGGAAACGGTCGCAGAATAATAAATCTGAAACTTTTAGGCATATCATTCCAGCAGCCCTGTCATCAGATTCTTGATGCTTCGATGAATGTCGTAGCACAGCCGGCAAACAGTCGAGTGCATCGCCAACCTGAGGGTAATAGTATTTGTCTCAACCCATCAGGACACGGGAGCATGTTTCCACAATTTCCGTGTTCCGACCAACCCCATGCATATACTTTATCTCTTGCAATGCATACTCCGTGTTCACTTCCAATGGACATATACTTCACTGGTTTAGTACTCGGATACAGCTGGCCATGACTATTATTTCCCCAGCTTTTCACATTCCCATCGATGATGGTAAACAAGGTAGACCATCCTGAATAAATATTTGTAATTTTTTCTACTTTAGGAATGTCGAAGATTTTGATTTTTTCTAGTCGTCGTGGCCCAAACACCTGTATGATTGATTTCTTATCAGCTGATAATGATACAAGTGCAGTGAATGCTCTACCACAAGACACATCGGTGACATTCTCAAACAATAACTTTGGTTCTATGATATCGTATGTTTTCCCTAACTCTCCATTCCTTGAATTTCCCCATCCGTATACTTTCCCGCTTCTCGTTAAGAATACTTGGTGATAGATACCCGTAGATATTTTGATTATAGGATCGTAGTTTTCCTTATTGCTGAAAATTTTTACAAAATTATCATTGGATTCATGTCTCTCTCTATCCTTCAAATTTGTTGAATAGACGGTCGAACCATCTATGGACACTAAAAGTGTGTAATTCCATCCGCAAGACACGAGCCCTATCTTTTCAGGAACATTTAAAGCATTGAACATGGTACAAGGTCCAATTCCAAGCTGTCCATATGAATCATCACCAGTGCCATATACTCCATTCTCCGTTACAATAACGGTATGATTTCCACCAGCACCAAAACTTATCGGTGGATTATCCGGAAACCCAATAACAGCAGTCGGGCTTGCACTATCTTCAAGATTATTAATACCAAGCTGACCTTGGCCGTTTGAACCTAGAGCGAATAACATGACATTTATCTAATATGGCTTTTCTGGTAGTAGATAAAACAAGTAAGACTTTCAAAGAGATTCAAAAAAAAATTCAACAAAATAAAAGTGAATGGACGATTCCGGATTCGAACCGGGGACCTCCCGCATGCTAAGCGGATGTGATAACCAACTACACCAAACGCCCAACTTAGATGTTGCTTAAAGCAAATAGTGTATACATATACTGTATTATCTAGAAGCATATATTAGATTTGTTCACCTATTGACCAATCAATTATGCCCCCGTAGCGTAATTGGTTAACGCGTCGGACTTCTAATCCGAAGATTGCGGGTTCGAGTCCCGCCGGGGGTATATATCCTTATACTTTTTGATATCACCATCCTCCGTACTACAATTTTAATCTAACACATTTAGTGTACCACTTTGAAGTTATTTTATCTTCTTTCTTATTTTTACTTTATCATAGTCAACTGTCGTTGTAACGTGGAGTTATGTTTTCTTTCGTCTGGACAAACAGTTAAATGTGAACAAGTGGATGGATATTGCAATGTTACCTGTGCTAGGTATCCTTTCTTTTTCATTTATTGTTTGCTTATTGGTAATTAACACAGCTCAAGAATGCAATAAACTCTTTTGATAGGGTGCTTAAGGGCTTCTCTCATTGCATAAGACCCTTAGTATGCGTATTTTTTACATGATCTTTATCTTCTCGATCTCATTGAGGTCAAGCGTTAATCATGCATAAAACTAACTGAATCGAATATATAACGGTTTAATTATGTATTCAAGAAATTTCGTGTTTTTCTGATAGCTTTTCTTTGACTAATTAGCTGCAATGAATGAGTTCTCTAGTGCGTCCGACCTGAACACATATGACGATACTATATTTAATGTAACGTGCGGACCTCTGCTGCAATTCTGTGGCCTTACAGATGATGACTTATATTGGCGTGGTTCTGTGATGATCGTGAATCACAATTACCATGGACCGAGCCCCGAGCTTTCGCTGGAGTCTTCTTCGACATCTTACAGGGAAACTATCAACGGGACTCTTATAGCGGACATAAATGGGTATTCATTTTGGAGATTTCGTTTTATGATTCCTCTTGACCTTGATAGTCAAATTATAAGATACTCTATACATAATGGACCTAGCATCCCTTTCCACGTGCCTCCTAAACTGTCGACTATGAATCAGATGTTTTATTCTTGCAATGGGTTTAGTCTAAGTATCAACCCTAGCAATTTTGCGGGCTCTTTGTGGAAAGATGTTTTACGTCACCATAATAAAGTTCCTTTTCATGTGATGTATGGTGGTGGTGATCAGATATATTCTGATGTCATACAGACTAGGTCTCCTGCACTAGCTCAGTGGGTGGGAATCAATAGTAACAAGAAGTACAAACTTCCATTCACTGATAAGTTTCGAGAGGAAATCGAGTACCATTATCTGATGCATTATATGAACTGGTTTGGTAAAGGTGAGTTTGACCATCCTCTTTCCAAAGTTACTCAAAGTCTTTTTCCCGTAGCAATGGCCATGATTCCAATGGTGAATATTTATGATGATCATGATGTGATAGACGGTTTCGGAAGTTATAAGGATTCCGTAATGGCTTCTCCTGTTTTTAGTGGAATTCTTGCTGTCGCTTTTAAGTTTTATTTGCTGTTTCAGCACCAAAGTACCATAACTGAAAAAGAGGAGGATCAGCCATGGTTTATATATGGTGTTAAGCCAGGACCTTTTATTGAACAATTCAGCAGGTCAATCTTAATACGCACAGGCGGAAATACCGCTTTCTTAGGACTGGATTGTCGTACCGAGCGTCGATTGAATCAAATCCTTAGCTACGAAACCTATCATAAGGTTTTCGACCGAGTAGAGTCGGTTTTATCTGATATTTCTGGACAGAAACATCTCATGATTCTGTTAGGTGTTCCTATTTTGTATCCAAGACTAGGATGGGTAGAGTCAATTCTGAATTCTTTTTTGTTAAAGCCTGCCAGGTGGTTTTCAAGAAATGGCATACTATGTAAGGGTTTCGTGAACAGGTTTGATTTCAGTGTAGAAATTCTGGACGACCTGAATGATCATTGGTGTGCCAAAGTTCACAAAAAGGAACGAAACTGGTTGATCAAAAAGATTCTGGACCTTGGAGAATTTTCAGGTACGAGAGTTACAATACTTTCTGGAGATGTACACTTAGCAACATTTGGCTCATTTAAAACGAGCTCAAGTATTGACCCTAAAAATGACCCAAGGTATTTAGTGAACGTTGTCTCCTCCGCTATTACGAACGGGCCACCAAGTAATGGTCTTGCGAGGCTTCTTCGATGGCGGAACAAGACCCATAAACTCTATCAGTTTCATGAACGTCTACTTTGTATGTTCCCTATTGGAACAGATGGGAAACTTCGTAAAAACGCAGTTCTGTATAACAAGCGGAATTGGTGTTCTATTCTACCGATCGGGGAGACAAATACGATTCGACGTGTGTCTGAGAATTCTTTAGATAGTACAGAGATTGAAAAAGCAAAGTCGCATAGAAAGTTTCCTAAGAACGCTCTTCTTCCCACCATGAGACTGGAAGACATTGGAGAGCATGCCGTTCCCGGCAGTACATGCGTAACAATTCATATGGAAAACGATATTAGTAATCACGAAGGTGACACATCCCCTTATAGCTTGATCATTCCACCGCAGGGCTTAATTTGACTACATCACTTATCATAGAGATAACTATACATTTAGCTTCAACTGGCCCGCCTTTTTTTTTTGACCGAGATCTTATGAGCCTCTTCAAATCGAAATGATGAAAATGAGTACCTTTTCTGTAGTTTTCAAGATCCGAGATTGCTATTGGGTTATCCTGAAATTGCGAATGATATTATTTGACTTGTAATACTATAACTCATTTATTTTCCTCATTAAATAAAGTAACAAAGTTGTAACACAGATTCATATATTTTATAATTCTGTAATCGTGCGATTCGGGGTCTATATATCGTTGTATGTTTCATCACTTTTTGGCCTACTATTCCATTACTGGTGCTGCGGCTTATATTATCTCCACATCTCTTCGTGTGCTCTCAATTCGATCGGCCCCAACCGTAGTCAAATCATTCTCCTAATAGACTTCTATTGACTTAAATTTGAGTAACCGTATAAATAGATTTACTTGGGCTCCATAATTTAATAGTCTTTATATTATGATTCCTCGTGACTCTAGTAGTCGACGACACAGAACGTCAGCGACAGTCCCGCGCGGTTTTACGAGGGTGATGCAAGGTTCAGATTCAACCAAATTGCGACGTTCTGATTCTGGTAATATATTGGCTGATACAGAAATATCTGGAATTGGGCACATTGACTCAAGCTATTTCAGAGACGCTACTGATGACGACTCTCAGTACTTAGAGGACACACCATTTCTTAGCTCCTACGATAGGGGTAGAAGATCCTCAAGAGCTAAAGGTCAGTCTTTTGTTTACAGACATAGTGTAGATGGCTTATATATTGACGAGAATGTTATAGACTCTGATCAAGAAGGCTCTGTAGTCTTCTCTGTAGAACGTGGGTCTCGCCGCTCCTCCTTTCAGGACGATGTTTGCTTTCCTTTCGAGGATACCGATGTTGACCCTAAAACTGGCCAAAAAAGTGTTTGGCCCGATTTAAGGCCTTTGAACGAATTTGTTGAAGAAGAAAAATCTGAACTTGCCGCGTTTCATATTAATACAGCTGATGGCTATGGAACTTTAGATGGCACACCTGTTGAACCAACCAACTTAGTTTCACTACCTACTCGTTTCACATATTTTAGAGAAGACTTCTCTAGTACTCTTCATTCTCCTACACTCTCTGGACTTTTGGATGCTAAAAAGCGGCTACACCCCGATGATATATCCACGTCTCAAAAAGGTACCGATCAACCGTTGGGCTTTGCAGAGCTCTTTCCGCCTCATAAACCAGATAATATATCATCGAGACACTTTAACTCTAATCTTACAAATGAGCCTTCTAGTCGAGCTTCTTCTGCTGCTCCTGGTACTGCCGGGCCCATTCCTATGTCTCATATAGCTCCTGGGTCTTCAATGCCACCACTAAATGCTGCAAAAGCTCAAATGTTGTATCAGAATACCAGTACTGCTATCCCTACCTCTCACAATTCAAATTCTGCGACCCCTACAAATCGATCAGAAGATGGGGAGTCTTTACGTCGTCTAGCATCTTCTGAAAGCGACCCTGAAGTCCCTCCGTTTTGGCTAGATGTATTAAAACCTACAGATACTGAGATACGAACTATCTCTAGAACTTTCGGTATTCATCCCTTAACTACTGAAGACATTATGTTGGAGGATACGAGAGAAAAGATTGAGATCTTCTCCAACTATTATCTTATCGTTTTTAGATCATTCCGTCTACTCAGAGAATATAACAGCACCAATGAAAATGGAAAGCGACAAAAATTTGGTGAGGAACGGAGCATTACCTCTTCGAATAATCGGCGACGAGTTCGAAGCCGAGTTTATTTCAATAGTAGGCTTGTGCCTGTCAATCTATATGTGGTCGTTTTTAAAGAGGGTGTGATCAGTTTTCATCATTCTCAGTTGGTTCATCCCCCCAATGTACGTAGACGTATTCGCCAATTACGTGATTATATCAGCCTCAGTTCCAACTGGATTCCTTACGCTCTAGTCGATGATGTGGTTGATCATTTTGGACCTTTAATAGATGCACTGGAACAGGAGACTGTGTCTATCGATGAAGAAATCATTCGTTTATACTCGGGTGACAGTGATGATGAAGATGAAAAGAATGCATTCGACGGTTTCTTCGATAGAGCCAGCTCTCATTCGTCTGACTCTACAGTATCCCTCACTTGGAAACAGAAAGGAGACTTGCTAATGAGAATAGGAGAGGCCCGAAAGCGAGTCATGGCTCTATTACGTTTAATATCTCCTAAAGCTGATGTCGTTCGTAGCTTTGCTAAGCGCTGCGCTGAAGATTGGGATTCTAGTTCACGTGGTGAGGTGGCTTTGTTTTTGGGCGATATACAGGATCATATCATCACTATGACTCAATCACTCAATCATTACGAAAAACTTCTAGCTCGATCTCACTCAAACTATCTTGCTCAAATAAACATCGACATGACTCAAGTGAACAATGACACCAATGATGTACTTGGGCGACTAACTATACTCGGAACCATTGTGCTACCTATGAACGTTGTGACTGGATTATGGGGAATGAATGTGATGGTTCCAGGTCAAGAAGTAGACTCTCTCACATGGTTTTATGGTATTACTGTCTTTCTGTTTTTTTTTGGCGCCTTATCTTATTGGCTCTGTGTGAAGGTGTTCTTAGTAAAGACACCATGATTGTCTGTTGCTCTTCATCGCCATAGTATTTAGGTAGCTGTTTTGCACAGACTTTTTCTTTTAGAGAAAATATTTATGTAATCTAACATTGCGTCGGTTTATTTTTCTACTTAGACCACTGGGGAGTACTCATCATATGCGTACCCCATTTATGTCATAGTCTGTGTTGGCAGATTGCATTTTACTGATCTTACCTGTAAAGCTTAGAGTAGAATCTATAAAATCTTACTATTGTGCTTTTTTAGAATTATTTCCATACATTAACTTCATTAAACTCAGTTAATGAGTTCAAACTTTACATAGCTGGAGAGCTACTCAAAATTGAGTGAGTCACTCATGATAGTGGTGCCTGGTGATCAATATCGGGCATGATCGAGAAATTTTCTCGGCACGGAAAAATACGGCAAAGGAATGACAAGTCAAAATTGCCTGCTGAAATGTCGAGAATATGTTTTTTAAATTATTTAAGATCTCTATTCAGTCTTGCAACATTACCAATTAATGTGTCACAAATGAATGACTATATGTTTCCTTGAAAATTTCTTAGTTCAATAGTATAGTTTTCAAGGAGGTGAATTCGTCTTTTTGAAAAAATTGCTAGTTAGACAGAGACTCAATTGTATCCCGAATTCTTTCTTGAACCCCAGTAGAGCATTATTACCTCTACGATTCCATTGAGGAACCTCTTAATTATATATCGAAGTAAATAGAGTGAATCCTAATCTATTATGTAGAGCTAAAATACTCTGTAGGCGCTTATTCGAATGAGAGTGTCTTGGGCCTTAATTGATCCGGAGGTAACGGAAGGTCTATCTATGATTCGAGAACCTGGCACAGCAGTTCATATTTAGTAGTGAAAACCCCCTGTACTGTTAGAAGTTATGCGCTATCTTACCTGCCCAAATAGAATACTGAGGGATCGTAGATAATTGAATTTTGAGAGCTAATTACCTTAAAATTGCATCATATAAGGAAATAAAGTCGTTGTAAGATGTGGAAATTCGACTCCTAAATGGAACAAGTAGTTTCGTCACATATTTTCGTAGACATCTACCACAAGGCCGATATAATGGTCTGTATTCTGTAAACCTTGCTCATAGTCTCGTCTATAGAACTTCAAACCCTGGTTAGTACACTTCTGGTTTGTAACTTCCAGTTATGTGGAAACTCTTGGAGATATTTAATATGAGAATGTATTTGATAAGCTTCCACCAACGACCATAAATCTACTTAATTGTATGTCTTGACTCCATAGTGACTATTTAATTGTTATCTGTGTCCTGAAGCTGATAGTATAAGTTATACTCATTTGTCTGCCTGCATTCACATTTACTCTCTCAACCCCATGATCAAATAACTGGGCCATGAATCACAGTTTATACAGGCTTAAATCTCTCTCTGTCTCCCAGACAATTTTGTCCGCGCGGACTACGTGTATTAGACTCGATCAATTCTGGCTCTTCATGGTGACCACACCTAAGTATCAGCCAATTCATATGGAATTCAGCGACTTCCTTTTTCTGTAAAAGCAAGAGATTCCTGGCTAGGAATACTCTCGGGTGTATCACATACATAAATTTAGAAATGATATTTCTGTTTTATCGTTTAGCTCAATGGACTGCATATAAACCGCAATTAAAAATTGAATTTCGGTTCCATGCATGACCAGTGGTTCGTGATTTGAGATTATTATCAAACTAATATAAAAAAGATGTCATGCTATATGTAGCAATGTGTCTTCTAAGACTTGAACTGCATGGTACATACTTGCAGCATACTCTCCAGAATCCGATGAGTCCGAAGTAAAGTTTGTGAGGTCGTCAATATTACGCGGAGGGTAGAGGAGGAAAGAGGAATCGTTCCCATCCTTTAGTCTCTCCAAAATACTCTTCCATTCGACAGAAAGAATGCCATCATCATGTCTTAACTTTCTCTTTTGGGCAAAGAAGTTTCCTGCAAGAGTCTCGCACTCTTTTTGTACTCTTTGATCTGCCAATAGGGTGACATATGAAACTGCAATGCTCATGTCACTAGACTTACTTCTAAGCTTGCTATTTCCTGAATCGTGACAAAGACTATGTATTCCATTAAAAGAACTAGTAATAGACGAGTTTGCAATATCTTCTGTACTATCAGCTAAAGACGAATCGTCTCCCTCTTCTTCTAAATTATGACCTTCGTCGTCGACATTTGATATATAATTGGAGGTGCGAATACTATTTGTTATAGAGGATAAAACTTGATGAGCCTTGACTCCATCATGTGTCTTCAGGGTTTTTTCTTTTCCCCTGTTAGAGCTAGCAGATTCTGAGGATTTCTGGTGTTGCTCTATCGAGATGGGTTGTTGCTGAAGCGTTGACGATATAATTCCAACGGGACGTTTTGACTCCATATCATCGCCCCCGATAACAGTTGTATTAATATCTAAATATTCCGACATTCTGAAAATATCTATGACTGTATATGATTGTTACCTCTTCGAGCAAGATTGAATTATAAAGTTAAACTGTAAGTTCTTCTATCTGTAGAACCGGAGGCCCTGCCCGTCTCCTGTTGGAATGGAACTACTGCGCGCATCGTTACAAACTTGTGCCGAATGCGACCTAGAAGTCCCAACGATAGTCAGTTCAAGGCTAACACCAGTTTCCATAGAAACCAGGGTTCTACACTAGGCTGAACTCAACTACCTTCACGTTTATCTTTCGCTTACTATTTTTTACATGATATTTACTTCTATTGTTTACCCGTTATGAAGATCACCGCTTATTAGTACTCTCATTAAATTGGCTAGTACTCGTCTATTATACGTAGAGTCTTTTATAAATGTACTATCTAGATATAACCCTTCTTGTGGACTTATTTAGGTTTACTCAAGTGACGTTACTCTAATAAAACTAGATTAGTCTGCTAGTATATTTATAATTTAGCTAAACACGATCATTATCATACGTAAGATGATCATCAGAAGTAGTAGACAGCTAAAAGCATAGTATGTTAAAAGATATAAGCAAATGAGAACAATAGGTGCAGGAAGAACGTTTGCAGTAAAGTACAGTCTTATGTATTTCGATGGAATTTATTTGATTTTTAGTCTTCTCAACTAAACTACTCAAGTAAACTACCATAAGGACTCCATTGGAAGTATTAAGCACATTATCTAACTCAGGTCCTCGTTCATCTAACTACAATATTGTAGATTGCATCATTCATGTAATCTACTAAGGATCGTAATCCAGTTTCCAGTTTCTCTTCTTCATTTATTGGTAGTATTTTAACGGAATGCACGGCTGTGCCTGGGAATTCCAGAAATAATTCCACCAGTTGCGTCAGGATAGGACAATTGTTCAGAAGTAATTGAGTCAGTCTCTTGCAGAATAAAGGTTGAAGATTTCCTCAATTTTAGAAAATAACGAGAATAATTCATAATAAACCTTAGTGCTGTGATTTAGAAAGATTCCACCTAACTTAGGTTATAAGAATATCAGGAATTATGAACATGATACATCAGGGATGCGTTACCATTAATATTGTGATTTTAGATAAAACGCCGGAGGCCTCTATAATTATAGTAATATTCTCTTTTTTGACTTAGGGCTCAGTTATTCGACATTTTCAGTTCTACCGAAAATTCTACTAGGACTATTATCTTTTCCAGATAATCATTTTTTCGCATTGGTCAGCTTCTTCTGTTTAGTTTGTCACTCGTTGGAAATCTTCTTTTGAATATGTGCTTTTCAGATTCTGCTTTTATAACACTCTGTTCGCTGATAGGCCATTTTCTGTGTCTTATCTAAAAAATGGGAAAAAAAAAACTTAACATGGTTCTGTGAAGTCTGTGAATAAAAGACGTTCTTCGTTATCAAGTTAGTTATATGACGACTCAAATAAAGGAAAGCATTTCACTATTAGATGTTGTCATCGGTATCATTCCGCTACTTACAATACTTGATATCTTTTGTGTAATGTTAAATACGATTTTCAATACAGAATACACATATATGCATTTCAGCAAATTAGTCTTCAAAAAAGGAATATCGCTTCTATCTAGCTCTTCGTTTGTATTTTGAGCTGCATTCATTACAAAACCATTGTCCTTTAGGTGGAGCATTCAAACCTACACAAGGAAGGTGAAACCACTCTCTGGTACAATCTGGACCATCGCATCCAACCATTTCACCGTATGATACCTGCTGACAATAACAGTACACTGGCTCGTTTTCCGCTGAGCTACGAGGAGATCCTGCTCCGCGATTTTTGCCTCGGTGGGATTCATCTGTAGGCAATGATTTGTTATTTCGACTACCAATCTGCCTCTTATCGTCACTCCCTGAATTACCAGTCCCTCTAGCTGATACAGAGTTAGGCCCTGGAACTACTTTTCGCTTTTTCGCAGTAATTCCGTCGGAACGATTCCGTGAAACCGCCTGGGCCACGGGGGTTGCCGATCTACTGCCCGTTTCAGCGGCTTGTGTGGACAATGACTGGGTAGATGCAGCTCTTCGAGCTGCTAAAGCTTCACGGCGAGATTCAGTACGCCCAGTTTGAGAAGTTTTATTAGACTCTCCCTTTTCTTGAATAATCGCTGGGTGGTCTGGTATTCCATAACGAATCTCCTCGGGAACCTCTTGCTGGGCAATTCGGAAAACAGACTGTAGTCTACTCTCGGTATGCTTCAATGACATAACCGCAGTGTCTGCCACATGTATCTTCTCCTCTAATGCCGGGATAACTTCATTCATGATTCGACGAAGTGCTAAAAGGTCATTCTGTTTGACTTGCTGAGTGTCTAGTGAACTCTTAAGCACAGATAATTGCTGATTTAACAATGGGTAAATCTTAGTAGACTTCGCTTCAACTTCCCTTAATAAACTTATATGACTATAGACATCCCCAGGTATTGAGTCTAAGACATCCGCAAATTCGTTGACCCCAGAATACAGTCCTAATGGAGGCCGAGTGTGTTCATTCTGCTTCACTATTCCTTCAGTTGGTCCCCGAGTTGATCTCGACATTGTGAGTTAAATTTAATATTATAATACAAAAGATCTGAATTCACTATTTGAGTGCTCTGTTCTTCAATATGTGTAAGCTATTACGGAGGTGATAGTCTCTGGAGAAAATGACAAGTCCTAAAAATCTGTATGGTATGGTCCCTTTCTGCAAAATGGTACCAGAGGAAATCTGGGTCTAGTAGTTAAAAAAGAACTGCTTATGTCTAAAATCTAACTTAGTCCCATCAGACAGAGTTAGACAAATTCCATAGGAAGTCTGGTCGAGTCTCTCCAGAAGTATTTATACCGCTGGTCACGTGTGCCACCACATCCCATTGGGAAAGCTCCAGTTCAACAAAAGCTCCCACCCAGAGCAGAGGCGTGATGACAGCCAATATTCTCCCAAAGGCTCTCGATTCGGAAGAACGACATCACCGTAAGGTTACTTAGATAATCATATACAAGAATAAATACATACGCTGCGCAGTAGGGTTATCAAGATAGCTGTATGTCTAATTCTCCTAGTACGGCGGAGGTGGCAAACCAGCTGAGGGTTTGACTAATAGGATGACCTCCAGTCAAGTACTGGATGCAGTATGATGGTACCATATCAGTATTGTCCGGGATAATTAGCAAGACAGACGGTAATATCCATGCAGACTAATTGTATGTTCAAAACATCAATGTGTAATGCATCTTAGTTAAGTACAGTTTAGCAATAATAGCATAAGTTAAGTGATAAGTCTACCCCTAATCACGTGCGCCACCACAGGAAGGTCCCAAACTTTAATTT
Source organism: Tortispora phaffii (assembly GCA_030574555.1). Classification (NCBI taxonomy): domain Eukaryota; kingdom Fungi; phylum Ascomycota; class Trigonopsidomycetes; order Trigonopsidales; family Trigonopsidaceae; genus Tortispora; species Tortispora phaffii. The sequence continues at coordinate 104,294 of JAJMFE010000017.1, read as the reverse complement.
TTGAAAACATAATGGGATGAGCTCTCAAGACAAGTTTTTCCTGCGTTTGCAAAATATTTGCTTTAAATCCTCAAAATGGCCAAAAGATCAGCTGCTACAAGAATTATAAATGCTTATAGTTTTGCATCTGAAGAAGATGTTTATTCGGACATAGATGATCTACCAGCTGATCAGAAAGATCTACCTCGATCAGATATAGATGAGAGTGATTCTGAGATCGATAGTGATGAGGCTTTTGATTCAGAAGACGAGGCCGAGTTTGCTGATTGGACATTTAGAGGTTCTTCTTCAAAGAAACTCAACAGGGAGAGTGGCGAAAACACTGATGAAGAAGAACTTCAAAGCTATGTAGACTTATCAAAAGCTCTCGATATGGAAACTGACAGTGCAGATGACCCGATCCTGCATGACCTTGATCTGTCTGACAGTGATATTGAGGAGTCTCCTGCGCTACATAAAGCTATTAATTCTTTTTCAGGGACACATGATGAAGGACAAATGCAGATATCATCGATAAATAAACTTGGTCTTGATGACTTGTTTTCAGCCGTGGCTGATCCTTCTCTTAGAGAGTCATTATGGCAGCTATCCAAAATCAAAGGTTCTAAAAAGGCTAAACCTCTATCTATTCCGCTGTCAAGAACTGTCGAAAACCATCTTACTCGCAAAGCTGCATATAAGATCGCACGTTCTGAAGTATCTCAATGGGAAGACATTGTGCGCCAGAATCGCAATGCAGAATCTCTCATATTTCCTTTAACTCCAGAGTCTGTATTGCAGGAACAAACTCATACAACTAAATTAGTACCACAGACAGAAATGGAGAAAAATATTGCAGAAATATTTGAACAATCTCAATTGCAAGAAAAAAATGCAGCTGCCTATGAGGAGTTAGCCGATAAGAAATTTTCTCCTGAAGAACTCCATGCCCGGAGGAACCAACTGCGGATGGCCCGAGAATTGATGTTCCGTGAAGAGAGAAGAGCCAAAAGAATTGCGAAGATTAAATCCAAGACTTATCGACGGATACATAAGAAAGAGCGCCTAAATCGTGGAGCAATTGAAGGTGCTATTGATTCTGATGAAGATCTTGATAGGCATAATATTGCTCGGGCGGAAGAGCGGATGACCTTGAGGCATAAGAAGTCTGACTGGGCTCGCAGAATGGTTTCGATGGGTATTACTAAAGACTCTGAATCCCGGTCTGATTATGAGCATATGTTGCTGAAATCAGAGCAACTGAAGGCTAAAGTTAATGGTGATCAGGAAGAAGATAATTTCACTGATGATTCACTTGGAGATGTTTCGGAAGCTGATGGTGAGGTGACTGGAGATCATCTGAATAAAGGTGTTATGAATATGAAATTTATGGTGGATGCGATGAATAAACAAAAAGAGGCAAATGCCAAGGCGCGGGAGGATATTCAAAACTTACTGGCTGGAAGAACAAACATGGATTCTTCAACACCGCCTGTTGGTAAAGTAAAGTATGGTGGCTCACAAAAAACTTTGAAATTTGCAGCAGCAGATGCACATTCTTCAGATGAGATTTTACCTACGGATGACTTTACTGTCTTTGACAAAAATGATGACATTGATGAAAATGTTAGTACTGTATCGAATAAAGATATGGAAGGGTCTGAAGTTAACCCTTGGATCAGAGCTACTAACTCTGTTGCCCTCGGATTGAAAGCAGATAACGGTATCAACACGGCTGATCGAGGACCTGCATCAAGTTGTGCAGCGATCGATGTCAATTCACAAGATACTCTTTTATTGAATACTACTATCTCGAAGTCTCTCCCCAGATCCACCCCTTTATATCTAGAAGATCAAAGTGCACTTATTAGTGAAGCATTTGCTGGTGATGACGTTGCCCAGCAGTTCGATGAAGAAAAAGCAACGATAATGAAGGAGGATGGTGACTCTGTGCTGGACACCGCTCTACCCGGTTGGGGTTCTTGGGCCGGTGATGGGTTGAAGACAAAACCACGTTTGATAAAACAGAGTGGTGTCAATACTCATAGACGAGCTGATAAAAAGTTGAAGAATGTAATTATTAACGAGAAGATCGGCAAAAAGAATCTAAAGTACACAGCAAACATGATTCCTTTCCCTTTTGAAACCCGTGAGCAATATGAACGATCATTGAGACTTCCTATGGGAAAAGAGTTTAGCCCTGTATCATCGCACCAGAAGTCTATAAAACCGAAAATAATTACCAAACCTGGCATGATTATTGACCCATTGAAAGCCCCGTTCAGAGAGAGCTGATCGTCCACTAGCGTATATTCTGAGATAGTTCTATGGACATAATTTTCTAATTCTATTATTTACTCGATGAAAATTATTGTTATTATTATTATGGTTATTATTACTATATTGTAGAGTTGTTATCAAGTATCTTACTTTGTCTTAAACAAAGTAAGATCGCCAGAAAACGCCTTCTAAGTCTTCAAGCTGGTCACTAGTGAATGCCTTCTTATCTATTTCCCAAGTTTCCTGCCTGTATTTTTTGAAGTCTCCTAGAATAGCTTTAGCACTTTTGCTTATAATATTTGCCTGTCCTGTGGCGTACCTTGCCAATGTTGATAGACAGTAAGGGATACTTGGTGGTGGTGGAGAGTCATAGGGAAAAGCAGTTATTATGGCTCCTAAGCCCAACGTTGCTGCATGATTCTCAATAACAGCTTGCTGGTAAGCAAGGCTAGGGCTATTTGTTCCGTCTCTGAGAGGGATTTGTCTGCGTAATTGATTACTGAACAATTGCTGCAACTCTATCATGATAGATTCCTGGATTCTTGGTGAGACTGCTCGCAAAAACCCTGAAAGTGTTATGGAAACACTAGACCTCACCTCGAATTGATTATCATTCAGAAGTGGTACTATAAGCCATATAATATCGGCTTGTTGCTTGTCGCTGAATAGAAATAAATGCCTATAAAAATATACCTGTAAAAGCTTGGAGGCTCGGAGTCTGTGGTGCCACGACTGGGAAGTTTTGGTAATTTCAGCGCATGCAGTAATCAATTTAATTGCATTTTCTTCTGAACATAACAAGTTTGAGATTTGTTCCAGGCATTTTTCAGCGATGTAAGTTAGCTCAACATCTTCTTTCACATCTACTAAATAAAGCAATTCAGGGAGTATCATATTTGGAGTCAGATAAGTTAGTATAGTTCCTGTTGGATGAATAAGCCAGTCACAGATCCAACGTAGTACGGTTTTACTGCCTGAGCTATAGGAACTATGTATGAATTCAGTATCTTGGACTTGAATCCTCCACTCTCTTAGTCTGTTGAAAGCTTCAGTGACAACGCCGATATACGGATCGTAATTGTTGTATGCCATCATCCCACATACCCCCGCAGCATAGTTGGTTTCAATTAAACTATCAACTGTAAGAAAAGACTCATGATACCTAGATTTTGATATAGCGGCAAGCGTCTGTGCCATAGATTCTCGAACATTCTTGTAGGGAAAATCTATGTTTTCCAAAAGATTGTTAACTAACTTATCGCTGCCCTGATAGAACCACTGCATTCCATTGCGAACTCGATAAATAAATCCAAGTTTAGTTGCGTCGGCATAAGCGGAGTTCGAGTTTCTATCAAGTCTGAATGACTGTATGTGTTCAATTAATGGCCATACCCTCCTCAAATCTTGCTCTGTGGATATAGATGATACAAAGGCATTCCAATACGATTTAGAATCCGGTCTCAGACCATTTTTCCAGACCCTTTGTAAGATATCCAATACCAGAGATAGCGAGCAACTTTGTTGTTTCTCGTTCTGCCATCTTAAAGATCCAGTTAGTGCAGCTAGAAGTTCTGCAGTTGCTCTAATTCGGTTCTTGTCAGATCCATTGCCGTATAGATCTTCGATAGTTAGTTGAATATCATGCAAAGTCAGTTTAGTATATCCAAGCGAGTAAAAGACGAGTATTTGCAATTCAACTAATACATAAAGCATGTTGAAACAATCTACCTCAGATGAGGCGGGTTCTTCAGTAGTCAATGATAAAAGCTCAATTAACCAAGGCCTGTCTATCATGGACAACATAACATCGACCAATATCTTATCTTCATCACTAAGTGTTAACCCATCAGAGCTTCTAAAGCGTTCCTCGACTTCATAGAATTCGGGCCATACAAGCCACCCAGAGTATATGTCGGAAGGAATGATATCTTGACTTTCTCCCTCTTCTAAACCCCTTGAGAAAAATGCAGTAAAGTTTTCATCGCTTGAGTTGACTTTTATACTTTTTCGATTGAGTGTGTGTATTTTATTCTGATATATCATCTTTGTATCGTATTTCGTCAAGCTTCTAATTTGAATAGAATATGATAGCTTGACAAACCCATGCATAAATGATACACGAAGTTCGGGATGTTTACTAATAGTGCCACTGATAATTAATCTCAAAGTATTTTCTTGTGGAGTAATCTCGGCATGTAAGAAGGCACTGTTGATAAAATTCATGCACATTATAACAGTTGTCCAATTAGCCGAGGGCATGGATGCAGCAGAAACCAGAGCAGATTCTAGGTATCTGTGAGTCGCTCCCTGCTTGATTAAACGTTTGGTCTTCAATTCCTGTATCTTTTCCGCATATTTTAATATTGTGTCGGTTTTTTCCACCTTTAGAGAAGTTATTACGGTACCTGGCAATCGATAACGATCAGCTGCAGATCGAAAAAGATCAGCAACTCTTTCTGCAAGTGAAGGCTCGTCCTGCTTTAAAAGAGTTACCAGCAGTTCAATATATCGTTCAATTTCGTAGTTTGAATGGAGCACGATGTTCTGTAATGACACTTTGCCGAGAGTGTGCATGCAGCCCTTGACATCGTGCCAAGAGCGCAAAGTTAGTGCCGAGCTACAATGTGATATCAAATATGTCGTGCAAAATTCCTTGGACTTTTTCAAGCATCTTAAGGGTGCTTCTAAAGATACTTGCGCTTGTTTTCGTACATCTGAGTACAATGAAGTACAGTAGTTTAGCATGTCCTGCAGTAGTAAAACATCCATATCAGACATGATTCTAGAACTAAACTTGTAACGCATCCGATGATGATGATATAGCCAGGCTCTCAACGACAATACGGCAGTCGGGTGATCTTTGCGAAGTCCAGGAATTTGATAAGGCTTAACGATCGAGTTGTATTTATCTGAAAGTATATCCCATAAACGAGCAGATTTTTCATATCCTATATCAACCAAGAAACTTTCGAGTGTCTTTATTAATATTTTCTGTAATTGTACATCTTGCACTCCATGTTTCTGAAAAAAAATAGACAAGGAATGGAGTATAGACCCCAATGTCTCACGAGCATTGACTATCTGTATACCAGTTTCAGCACAATCTGTTGTGGTGAAAAAGTTTCCGACAGGTAATTCGTGCATTGGGGATTTTTGAAACTCTTCGAATTCACAGGGATCAGAGAATGAGTCAAGGTCTGCCTCGGTATATTCTTTAAAATGCCTTCCCTTTTCAAGGAACTCAGGTTCCAGTAATTCCGCTATTCCTGAAAGTGACTGGCGTATGTAAGTGAGAAGAACTGATACCTCATCATTCCAGTGCTTCGTACCTAAATGATAAACTCCAGTTTCCCTCATATCCAAGAGTCGACTCAGAGTCGTACGGGATTCTTCACAGTGAAAAAAGAACAAATCTGCAGCACAGTTTACTGATTCTGCTGTAGGTTTAAACCAAGCAATGCTCAAATTCTGCGGATTAGTTCTGTACCCCCAGTCTTCTATGCCGTATAGTTTTTTATGCTCTGCTAGTCTCTGAGGATATATTGAAGTAAAGGTAACTAGCAGGTGATGAAGCAGTGTTGAAGATAATCTGGCCACCTCACCGCGACATTTTTGGCGTAAAAATTTCAACAAATCAAACAGTTCATCTTTGAAGTCCATTGTGATTAAAGAAGATCCAGTGTGGAGAACTGTAATGCTCAATATCGATAAATACCATGCGACAGCTCGTTCTCGAGGCAGAATCTCATTAGCAATGGAAGCACCAGCATTGTTTTCAGTAATCTCTGTTCTTATATTTATTATCAGTAATGGTAGTAACTTCTGAAGTGTTACCTCATGGTTGACTGTGACGAGAGCGGAGCACATATAAGCGACTGCAGTTGAAGCATTGTATAATACATGACTCTCGACAAATGATAGTACTTTATTCAAAGCAATTTCAAAATCCTGATCACTTAATGAGGTAAAAATAGCACTAAAGGCTGAAGGAATGGCGTTTATTACATTATTTTCTGGGGTATTATGAGATGCAGTTGTTGAGTTTTCCGGTAAGTTCTCGAATAGTACGAACATACGTCCAAGAAGCGCAAATACAATCTCCCCAAAAACTGATGTTGAGGAAATTAGAATAGTATCTTCATCAATTTTATCCATTCTTGACTTTTCAGTCTCATTTACCTCGAGTGATGTACCATCTTGCAGCTCGGCTAATTCGTCTGAGAACCATGAAGATGCAGCAGAGAAGTCAATTGAACCAGAAGATAAATCAGTGAAAGGCACATTTAATGCCATGTGTTCAAAAAGAATGAGAGACTGTGCAGTTTTAGTGAGATCATTGGCATCAATTCCTGGAAGAATTAATGATAGTAGATTGGTAACATGGTTACGATATCTGGGTGTACGAACAAGAATTCTAGCAGAAATAGATAAGAATCTCAATGCAGTGCTAGTCCTATGGGTTTCTAGCTGTCCCTGTAAAGAAAGATACGCTTGCTGTATGAGAATGGGTAACATGATGTCGGGTGATAAAAACACTAGTCCTCTTAAAGCACCTTGTGCAAAACTGAGGGCGGCTGGATTTTTTGAGTGAATGGACATTAGAACAGCATCTTTTACGCTATTTACAAACCTGCTTTTCGTTTCTTCGTTGAGTCTTCTTTCCAGTGGTGTGTTCAATTCTCCATTATGTTCCAGATTCCACCGATTGGTGAAGAATTGCACCAAAGAGCATAAAAGCAGTGTAAGAGACCGAGACCAGGCCCCAGAATTAGAGGGATGAAAAAATGTTTTGAGAGAATTGATGAATTTGGAAAGTTCATACATTATATCGACATCTGCCGAATCAAGTAGTGTTTCAATAGGTGATATGGTGTATACGAACCATCTCGCAATGGCACGCATGCACTTGCTCTTTTTAGAGTCCTTAATTAATGTTGATCCACTGGTATGAATATATGATGATTTTGACGTACCAACCGGGACTTCGCAAACTCTTAAGCAAGCATTAATTATAAGATTGCATTGTAATGGCGCAAAAACTCCTGAAGAAGTAAATTCGACATGCGAGACAGTTAGAGAATCATATGCGATACGGGAAAAAAAGTCTAAAAAAAGAAAATCGCATTGATAGGAGCGTCCACAGAGTCCCCATATATGAAAGATAGTTGGCAGCCATACTTTACTTGATAGGCTTGAGTAAGAGGCTGGAGCCGGCCTAGTGGGCATCATAGCTGCAATAATTCCTACTACAGCGATAGCATTTCCTGGTTTTACGATATTAAAGAGCGGTAGAACGCTATGAAGAATATCAGAGATTGCTTCAGGGTGAAAGAAGTGACGAGCAGACATTACTACTCTAGTGATGCTGAAATAGTCTCTTTCATATGGAATCATATGCATGACTAGATTAGGTGAAACGTTCTGTTTAAGTTCATTGAGAATATACTTGTGATCGAAAACTAGATCTGTTGTCTCGAGACAGTCTCTGTGATGATAGAGTGTATTGAACAGATCGATAAATCTATCAGACGCAACAGAATTGATTCCATAGGTGATTACAAGCTCATATAACAACTTCAAAATATCGGCACGAACTTGTATAGGCATGTCATATTTAAGAGCTAGCCACGATTGGAGCTCTCGTGCCCAATATAGCGCAGTAGCACCATCCAAATCACCACCAGCCATGGTTGCCTTAAAACCTAGTAATATTTTTTCAAGCCATTTGGATTGTTCATTAAGATTCTCGGTTCGATAAGGAAGACAGTCTCGGTAGGGAAATGTTCGGGGTCTGCACGGACTATCTTTAAGGGGCTCAATGCCAGGTGTATATTGACTAGTTATATCTTCTGATACATTCTCGCGATTTAAATCCATTTAGTATAAAGCAATAAATTAATATTAGATAAATTGTAGCTTATAATGAATGTTGCCTAAAGATAGGGCATAGTTCGCAAAAAAAATTATGGGTCCTGCGAACAAAGGCACTACTAGTAGGGCGGACCTAAATAGGACGAATAACTAACGTATAGAAGTGAGTGAGAAACCGACCTTGGCTGTAGCTAGCTGCTGGGACTAACTAATGTTGGAAGCTTCGAATTTTCTCGGAGTAATAGAGTCAGTCAGGTAAGTTCAGGTATCTGAGAGAATTGAGTTATTGAATCAGGCCGTTCGACGATGATAAAGAATAAATACGATACGTATGACTATTACTACCGAGTCATATTAATAGTTTATACTAATCTTACAAAAATAAAGGTTCTTAAATTTGAATGTGTAGACAGCAAATATCGGTGTACTTACTGAGTAGGTATCAACTTACCTTGGGAGGATGGCAGGAATCATGTATTGTTGAACTGGAGCCTATCCCAACGGGATGCCCAAGCTCAGTTTAAGTCAAGTAAACCTAGTTAAATCAGGGTAACTCCCGATTTATATAAGAGAGATTTCCTCAAGTCACAAAAATGGGGATTAGATTGGGGAAAGCCCGTCTAATGTGTTAGAGCAGTCTGAGGACTGTACACGATCAACCTAAGGGGATGTATTACGTTCCTAAGAACCTCCTAAACCTCAAGTATCTGAGGAGATAGCTAACTCCATCCAGCTAATCCGAAGAGGCTTGTAAAATTACGATATTGAACATAGTAGATTATACATCTTATATGGACAAACTTGATCACCACTCTGTAATAGATATGGATATCTTACCAATACATATAAATAAACCCTAAGCTGTGACTTATGCAAATAAGTCATCATCTTCTTCCCCGTTAGGATTTATCTAAGTACGTCCTACACTTGACTTCGACAAGTTACACGACGTTATACCCAATAGCGTAGACCAAAAACTTTAACATGTATCATATCGCCCTACACCTGTCATAGACAAACGAAGAAGTGATCGCCGTGTGAAATCCCACGGGCGCAATCATACGGTAGAAGATATGCAGTAAATATACGTCCATCTCAATTATACTTCTAGTACAGTGTACACCCCATGGCAGTGGAGATGCACCATTATACGATTTCAGCCAGTGTTAGAGGAACCGGCTATGATAGATAGTATCACGTAATAATAGATTTAATTCTAGATCAGCTGTAGCATTTATGACCCTTGGATGAGGCTGGTGAAAAAGGACGGTGCTGGGTTAAGTATACTAAACAACCCGATCACTTCGGGTTAGCGACATGCATTTGGTTGGAGGATGAGTGATGTACACCGGATAGGTTGAGCCTACAACAGCCGATGATCGGAAGGATGAATATATGTATATCACAAAGTTTAATTTAAGACTTCTGTGCCCATTGTCTCCACTCTTCAATTCCATTATTGAAAACCTTTCTGTTTAGTCCATTTTTCACATAAATCATTTTGACTCCCAGCTCATGCTCTACCTCTCGATTTCGCTCTTCGTCATCGTAAAAAATCATATCTTTAAATGAAACCTGAAACTGTTTCTGAATCCGATCAAAATGCTCTAATTTCGTTCCTAGCCTGTTAGTCTATTTAGAACTGTGTATCAATGACTTACCTCTTCCGAATTCTAGACTATCAAAATAATCAATTGCTGCAGTGCCCTTGATCTTGAGCATCTGGAGCATTTCAATTGCAATATCCGGAGCCCAAGTCCGGGATGCTGCAACTATTATAGTCCCTGAGCTTTGAAGTTCAGTTAATATATCCGGCACATCGTCATAAAAGGTCGCTTTGACACCATTTCTGCCTTCTACATATTTTCCTTGTTCCCGGGGAGCTAATGGCCGATCGATGTGTGTATCACAATACAGCTTGAGTTAGATATAACAAGCACGCCGCTAGATCACTATAATACGTACCGCTAAGTTAGTTAATAATATGAAAACGCCTGCATGAATTCTGTTTACGTACGCCATAATGTATAATCTAAATCAAATACGACCAATTTTGGGTGCATTGTATTTAATTCGGTTATGTAACTTCCTCGCAAAGGGAAAACATAAATCGCCCAAAATCTCAGTTATTCAACTCCCAAGCGATTCGCATCATTGCTAGACAGAAATGGTGTTATTGATAAATGCACACCACGGTCTAGACTTAATTGAGAATACATACGTATAAGTGATCTATTTTTCAAAACGACACCGTCTTTCAAAGATCTCAGAGGAATAATATACCGATATGAGTATACTAGAAATGGGTTCGATTGATCATCATCGCTTGGTTTTCATTTCAGCATAAAGTATTTTGCATATTTAGAGCAGGGGTTCATTATGCTAGGCAATAACCAAGCAGAAAACGTCATAAATATGGCACTTATTTTAGTCTAGTTTACTACTTGAACTTTCCTTTACACTTTCATTCTTCTTTTTATCTGAACTACAACTGCGGTATCTCATCTACTCAAGCCAGTTATCGTTATGAGAAGAAGCCAAATCAGTGCAACGGATTCATCGACTGATATATCTATGCATACCAATTTATCTTTGATAAATGGCTACCCTCCTAGTCGCTCAAAAAGCTGTAAAGACTTGAAATGGGAGCCTGTTTTCTCATCGCCATATCAACCATGCTCTTGTCAGAAACGTCAGAAACCTGTTCCGATTGCGTCATATATGGGAAATACCAGCAGCGTTTCTTCCCATACTATTGTTCCTTTTGAAGAAGATATCGGACCCGCCCTTACTGTTTTGCAGGATTTCTCAGTTTTACCACTTTCTACTGAGGTACAGAACCGGATACAGGAGTCAAAATCAGGAGATACCCAAGATGTGCCTTTTTCAGTTCATGCAGCAATTCCACCAAGAACACCGAACAGGGTCATCAAATCACGAAATTCAACCACACGTTCTTCGTTGAATAGTGATTATTTATCACCAGATGAACGTGAAGCGACACCCGACTACCCATCGTCTTCTGATAATTTACCCACCATAGCTGCAAAAGCAATGAAAGATCATGTGGAGTCACCTTTTTCCCGATCTATTACTCAGAAGAACATGCCAAAGAGTGCACAAAACCATAAAGGAAGGTCGACGGCAGAGAAACCTGCAATTAATACTAGAATGCAATCATGCACATCAAATAATAAAGCCGATGTCATCACCTTTCTCGGAAGTTCCGCAGAAACTCTCAGTTGCAGCACTCTATTTCAGTCAGATACAGATGAAGAGAGTAAAAATCATACACTTCAGAGGCCAATGACTAAAGGATCCATGCCTTTTTCCCGTGCTACAAGCAGGAAATCTCGGATGCCTAATGTTGAACTAGCACATGAAATGCAGAAATTGAAGAATAAATCCGTATCTGCGGAAAAGCCTAGTTGTGACAGTACCATTAATAGGAAATTTTCAAATCATACATTATGGAATGCCCAAAATGTACAGCAGCACCCGAAAGTCCAACACTACCACGACATGGCCAAAAAGCTGCCAGCATCAAATTCAGTACTGAACAGAGAACATCCAATATCTTCAATGAACTTCTATTCCTCGGAGATACCAGGTTATGATGATTTATTGTCACAGAGAATGCACTCGATAAACAATACTCTTAACCGAACTGGGTCATCATTCAAGAAACAGATCCCTACAATGGATCATTTAAGAAAAAGAAACACAAATACGTTTATTGATAGATCACAAAGTGTATCAGCCTGCCACTTCCCCAGAATCATGTCACATACCATCTCGTTACACCCTCCAAGAGAAACTACCTCTTACGTTCAGAAGAGCAAATCATCCGCTCCACGCCCACCTACTAGACGTAGTATACGCACTGCCACCACAACTGATAATGGACTAGCCTGGGGTGATTGGAAATACCAGGGAGGATCTCATCACACTCCGAGTAACAGTCCAATCACTAGAACACAATCCAAGCTCGTGGCTACCGAAATCCCACACGAGCGTTCTTTTGCAGAAGAGTTGTCCGAATTCAGTAAAAGTCTTGAAAGGATAGAAGGATATGAGGAACTAGCGCCTCAGAGAAAGAAATTTGTGAATGAGCGCGAAATTAATCAGTCCAATAAATCACGCAGACGGTCTATCACGAGGGCAATGGAAGCTTCTGAACCGGAATATCTTGGATATGAAACATCATGCATCGATCACTGTTCAAATAGAGCATCCAAAAAGATGAGTTCCACCGCTGAAAAGTGGCGGAAAAAGGAAATTGACTGCGAGGATGCAGCCATTGAAGATAACACAAAAGAATGGACTGAACGAGAGCCCTCTGAATATTATAGTCGGGACAAGCTATCCAAGGTAAATTCTACGAGGAGTAACTTATCAAAAAGTTATGCTAGGCGAGAAAGCCGAAGACCAGTGAATCCTATCAAATTGTCTCGAATGAGTTTAAACTACCCAGCTCCCCATGAATTGCCGAGGAGTAGAGATACCACACATCCTAGGCACACAACAAGAGTTTCAGAGCATAATAGAAATGACAGTGTTAGAGCACAGACGGCTCACAGAAATCACGCTTATACCGAATTCTCTAGACGACGACCACAATCTAATGCCAAAAGTGTTCCCATACGAGCCGACTCATATCGGGCGCCAAATCACCGTCGTTGTTACACTAGGCTAGGCTATGAAATCGACGAGGAAAACGGAAATGGCCCCAGCTCTTACTGGCCAGAAAGTGGATACATAGGAAGGCCGTATTCAGTCACAGACTTTCTCCAGGATGCTGGATTGTCTGAACCGCACTCATCCCGCAAAAAGCAAAAAGCAAATAAGGCTAAATTTCGGAAAATCAGGCACCTCTTAAAACGATTCTGGCACTACATAGTGAAAAGTTCCAAGAAATACTGTTAGGGTCAGTCTAATCCAACTCTTCCCACAATTAAAATGCGAACGTTTTGATCCTGCCATCCAAAATGGGTTGTGCTTAAGTAATCCAGATGTGTTGAAAGAGCGAGTAAATAATTAAAATATCAACCACATATATTTAAAATCTAGATGATACTTATTTCAGTGGAAAATCGGGCAAAGAAGTACAGTATAGTTACTTGTAAACGTTTTATTGGTTAATTGATAACAATTATTTGATACTTCGTAGCACTATTAAGACAGGGTTTGTGATCCTTAAGTCAGCCGAAGAATCTTTGTAAGCTCTCTATTTCGGCTTAGCTATTCTACTACCCTAAAGACTTAGACACAGAATCAATATGCACTATTCAAACCATTTACAGACTCTAGAGTAATAAAGGTCTGTTTATAATGACTGCATTGGCATAATGTTGAAAGTTACTTTCGTAGAGACAAGACCTTGATCTAATCAGTTTGTCGATAGACAAATATCCGAACCTAGACTAGTTCTAATAAAACATAGCAATATGAGATATAGTTCAATACGTATTTGACAACACAGTAATTATTGTTAGCTATATGAAAGAGTAAGTAAACTGGTTAGTTGTGTAGATCCAGGAGTATGATCTTAGATATTGACTTGACGGTGACTAAACGTTATCAGTTATAATATGTTAAAGTGTTAGTCTACTGATATTGGGTGATAACAGTGCTAAATTATTACGAAGTAATGTGTAGGAAGTACTTAGATACAACCCACAGGGAAGTCGATACAGACTTATGCATATAAGTCTCTATCTGTAATTTAGTGTATTGGTAAGATAGCCGTATCAACTATAGATAGGTAATCAAGGATGTACATATAGAATGTATAGTCTACGATGTTCAAATATCGTAGTTTAACAAGCCCCTTCGGAGTAGCTGGATGGGGTTAGCTACGTCCTCCGACACTTGGGGTTTAGGAGATTCTCAGGAACATGATACATCCCCCTAGGTTTACTATGTAGAGTCTCTCGACCACTCTAACACCATAGCTAGGCTATGCCCAGACTATTTTGCCCATATTTCTGACTTGAGGCTCTCCTGTCTTACATACTCTTCTAGGAGTTACCCTGACTTAACTAAGTTACTTGACTTAAACTGAGCTTAGGCATCCCGTTGGGATGGGATAGGCTTCAGTTCCGCAATTAAGACCTTATTCCCATTTAACCTCTGGGAATAGGCCGCCATCATAGTAATAATCTCAACCCAAAATCGCAAAATGCTCGAATAGTTGCTGAAATGAGGAAACCTGTTTACTATATTATGTAATCAATACACTCTCTGTATATTCCGTCTAAACACCAATTAAGTACTGCAGCAACTGCCCTCAGTATTTGGGAAACGGACGACGGTCTTGGCAAATTACGCTATTATGCATCTGAGGATCAAAGGGACTTCCTGGGTGTTATGTTAACAGGGTCTACTGCAAACTCACATACGAACCGAACGAAAAATTTCGAAAGGTTGACTCTATAAAACATGATCACTGGTTATTCTTCTCAACCTTCTGGTTGTATCTAACACCGTCCGTTACTGAGTGAGTGAACCCCAATCGAAATTCCCCCATCCTATCGTTATCTCATTCTAGTTAAATAACTGTACTGAATGATTTATTTTTAAACTACAAAGAGCTCATATAAACAATATCTCTGATCCACTTAGAATAAATCATACGCGCAAATTTATATGATTAACTTACATTAACATCCCTTAATTCTTTTCTCTTTCATCATTCAATGCATTTTCTCTCCACTAGGCTCAGTGAACATTTGTGTAAAAGTATTCTTAGAAATTCGACTATAACTGACCAGGCTTCTTCTAGCTTGATCCATAGCCGTTTCACCGTATGGGTTTCTGTCATTTTAGTTGTAGCATTTAGCTACTCGTTTTATTGCCGATACCACTTCAGAGTTCATATAAACTCCAAACTAAAGAATCGATTTCAGCTATGCTTGTCACCTCCACCCGATATAGGGGCGTATCCATACGTAGTTAATGGAAACAATGTGGGTTTGGAGATATCACCAAGCTCTGAATCTCCTCCAGCATCCATGCCTTCCTCACAAAATCCTTCTCTAAGGGACGTACTCATACCCGAGAGTTACATTTTAGCATCGTCCACGTTTAGCAGATCCCATAGGAAACGACCAACAAGTCAAATCCAATACACTACGCCTAAAGGAACCATGCCTTTATTAGATGGACATTATCGTTCCAAAAGGATACTGGACTACTACTTATCTTCCCAAGATGGCATCCCTAGAAAGAAAAAAGAGCCTGTGGTACGGTTTCACTTTGAGGATGCTCAGGAAATAAAAATGGTCATGTACCCGTTATGTCAAAGTTTAACTGAATATCCAATCATATCAGACCAAATTTCCTCTGATGTCTTTGGCAAGTTCTCTGAAGTGGAAAGCACACCATCCACGATTTCGCTGACCACACAAAAACCAGTCACTTGGCTGATAAAACACTCAAATGGTGTTCAAGAGAAATCAATCACAATTTCTGACTCCTCCACGCTAATGACAATTTCTATCTGGAAAAAGACAGTCGATGCAGATAATTCATCTCCTTGGACATGCATATTTGCTAGAAGTCACTCAAAGATGGTTATGCATAATGGAAGGATATGTGTATACTCACACAGGAGTTCAAGAATTTACAATGAAGTGGTTAGTGGCATGTGTCTTGTGCATGCTGCAGTTATTTCTGCAGCAGTAACCAGGATGCTGTTCAGCTGTAACTCACCACCAAGACACGAACAAAAGATAAAGAAGAACCTCCGTATCTTCACTAAAACTTTAAGTTCAATACGAGGTAAAGTAGAGTAATTTTCAGGAACAATGTTATCGCCAAAACTGAATTCCGGTATCATGATCCTACTACACAAGCGGGGGTTTCTTAATGCAGGCGGTCATTTTTTTTAACCGAGTCTGTTGTAGGTATACGGAAACTCAGTTCTCAACAAACCAGATGAGATTGTATAATATTAAACGGTCAAAGACAACTGTAAAGTAGAGAACATAACCTTTTTCTCCGGCTCTATAGTTAAATTTCCGGCTAGGTCCATAGTTTCACATCATTGGCAATAGAGCCACTAGCGACCATACATCTCACTTGCGGATTTTCAGGTTGATTGTAGTCCAAAGGAGCCCATTTAATACAGGAAATAAAATGAGAATGCGCGTTAGAGATTGTTTTGACTAACTTCGGTGGAGATTTTGAAAGATCCCAGCAGCGTATTGAGCAATCATCTGAGACAGAGACCAAAAACCTTCCAGATGGGTGAAATACAACATCTCGAATCCAATTTTCATGCCCTGTTAATGTCGCTAGTAATATCCCGTGAGAACTCCAAAGACGAATGGTAAGATCACGAGACACAGATGCTAGATAGTATTCTCCTTCAACAGACCCGTAATTCCTGACCAATCCATCAGAGACAGAAAAGTGTAGCGCATTCAAATATTTGTTACAAGTTTCAGGTGCAAAAACCACCTTCTCAACTACATGTGTATGACCTCGCAAAGTACATTTCAGATCTCCCGACGGGGAAAATACATTGATGATATGGTCAAGACCACCAGATGCCAATAAAAATCCATCAAATGAAGGTGTAACTGATTTTATCCACTGCTCATGAATGCGAATAGTTTTTATACAATAACCAGTCAAAACATCCCAAAGTTTGATAGTACAGTCCCGAGAAGAAGATACCAAAGTCTTAGAATTCGGAACAAATCGAATAGAGGAAACTGTATGCTGATGACCCAGAAGAGTTCGGGTTATGGTATAGCTTTCACTATCCCATAATTTAATCGACATATCAGCAGAACAAGATGCTAAAAGTGGCGGATTGCTAGAAAAGTCGAGATCTAAGACTGAGCGCGTATGGCCTCTTAATACCTGATAAGTTTGGCCTATCTCATAGTCCCAGATTCTTATAGTACAGTCTTCAGAAGCAGACGCTAAATGCGCATAGATTGGATGGAAGGAGACTGAGTTGACTTGGTTGCGATGACCTATAAAGTTGAAACGCACAGATTTAGGGAGCCAGGACTCAGCATCGGCAACAGATCTTTCGGGAACTGGGGCTGCTTGTATCTGAGATTCAAGCTGTTTCACTCGATCTTCTAAAGACATCACCTTGCGTTGAAGCCTAATTACACTTGTCCATTTTCGTTCTAAAATATCCGGCTCAGCTTCAGTTATAACATTCAGTTGCGAGGCTAACTGGTCTAAAATTGCTGGCTTAACATTCGTTTTACGTAGATAACCTAGAATAGCGGACTCCAGTTCTTTTGATTGATGATCTGAAAGGTATCCCATTAGGCGATATCCAGGTTACTGAGACTTTGAATACTAGTTAAAAGAATTGGCTATCAAGAACTAACCTTCTTAGTAATCATAGAATTCAATAATACTGAATCAGTAATTTATGCAGCTAAACTATGATTGAATTAGCTTATTATACACCGATCGAAAAAGCGAGCCTTTTACTGAGTTGAATATTACGTCTCTAAGTTGTTTGGAGTTTTTATATCTAGATCGACTTTGGCTGTTTAGTAGTGTGCGGCGTTGCACTCGAGGAAGTTAGTTAAGAAAACCTAAATCAGTCCACTGAAAGGTTCATGATCTAGATTAACACGATAAGTACCCTACGTTATATAAGGTGATAAGACAGTACTAGTCAATTTAATGAGAGTACTACAAATAATGGGTGATCTCCGAACCAATCAACTAATAAAAGTAAATATAGTATATGAAACATAATTGAGCAACAGATGAAGATTAAGAAGACCAAAGTCAGCAGCGTAAGGTAAATACTGGTTTCTATAGAAACTGACGTTAGCCTTCCATTGAATATGTGGTGTGTGACAATGACATACGTGATTTGAGGGGGTATATGCGTCCTAATTGGGCAGTAAACGGTAACTTATCTTTATGTTATATATAAAATACACTGTATATTTTAGCTAGATAAGCGGTCCAGTTACTCACGGTAATACTACCTACGTAATCCGGTGCTCGCGCTAGTATGACTGTGTGTTTTACACCCGTCTTATAAGACATACACCTACCTATCTTAATAACCCTACTGCAGTATTGACTTAGTCTTAATCATAAAGGATCCTAACCTGTGATTAATGAATGACGTTGCTAGGTATTAAGACCTTATTCCCATTTAACCTCTGGGAATAGGCTGCCATCACAAAATATCGACGGACTCAAAGCCGTGTCGCGTATACAATACAGTAAGCTAGACACTGTGCCGAATACGACCTCAGAGTCCCAACGCAGATTAGTATAAGGCTAACACCGGTTTTCATAGAAACCAGAGTTGTACTTTAGACCGAACTCTTCTACCTTCATCTTTATCTTTTGCTTACTATATTTTGCATACATTTTACTTTTATTGTTTTACCGTTACTGAAGATCACCCCCTTATTATTATTAGTACTCTTAATCGTAGAGATTATAAGTGTTATCTATTAGACACTTTACCCTCTTGTGGACGACGTATTTAGATTTACTAAGTAACTTCACCCGCAGGCAAAGCCGCACAACACTAAGTACAAAAAGCTTAGAGATATAAATACAAGGAATTCATTACAGCTCCAAGAGAGGGTTGAGAATATTGACTATATGAACATGCTATAGATGGGTCTTGTTTAGCCTGTTCCACTTCTTTTCAGAAATTCTAAACATAATTTAGGGTGCATTGTGCAACTGTCCTACCTTAAGAAATATACTGTTTTTGAGCGACACATGATTTATACAGTATCGTAGTAAAAACTAGAGTCTGGATTTCTGTTCTAACAGCTTCTCAATATCCACGAACTGATAAAAGTACTCCAATGATTCTGGATTCAACAATGTACCTGACGGTTTTACTTTCTGCCCGCATAGAATTTTCTTAACCGGAACCTCCACCTTCTTCATGTTTATTGTCGTAGGTACTGCAGGTGTTTCGAACATATATGTAGGAACGTGACGAACGCTTAAATTTTTTCTAATGGCTGTCTTTACACGATCAACGAGATTTTGATTAAAGACATGACCTTCGCGCATTTTGAGAAACAAGAAAACATGTTCGTCTTGATCTTGAGGACGCCTCTGTCCCACACACACAGAGTCCTCGATTTCCGGAAACTTTTCAGTGATATTGTAAATTTCCGATGATCCGAATCGGATCCCCGAAGGATTTAAAACTCCGTCAGAGCGGCCAATCATTACTATGCCTCCTGTTTGAGGATGCAAAACTGCCAGATCTTGCTGACACCAAACATTATCAAACTTATTAAAATAAGAGTCAAAGTATTTCTTATCGCCATTCTCACCCCAAAAGAATACTGGCATGGAAGGCCAAGGGCGTGTTACAACGAATTCCCCAGGTTCTCCAGGTTCACATGAAATCGAGGCGCACGGCTCTTCCGCGTCTTCTGCAATCGCTTTCCGAACACCACCTGCAATTCCCAATGTGAAGTAGGAAACCTCACCGCAATAAACAGGAGAAAGTGGATTACTTGAACCGATTGTTGCAGCTAAATCGGTTCCTCCCGTAATATTGTTCAGACGAATCGATGGAGGAAACGCTTCATCGTAAAACCATTCAAATACTGGCGGAGGACATACCATACCCGTAATGGAAACAGTGTTTAAAGCACTCAAATCATACAGAACTTTAGGACGAATATTCCTCTGCATCAACTCATTTAAATACCGCGGAGAAGTTCCAAAGTAAGTGACTTTGTACTTTTCTAGAAGTTCTAGTAACACATGAGGACCTGGTTGAAAAGGAGACCCATCATACAGAATATGAGTCGCACCCCGAACAGTAGATTGCAGAACAGCCAGATACATGACCCATCCTGTAGTGGTATACTGCAAACATGTGGCATCGTCTAGCCAATCTCCATCCAAGGTGTATAACGCACTGCCAACTAAAGAGATACCGCCTTGAGAATGTACAATGCATTTAGGAGCCCCAGAGGTTCCTGACGAAAAGAGAATAACAGCAGGATGATCAAAATTGACCCTCTCAAAAGTCAGACCCGAATCAAAACTATAATTAAGAAAACTCTCGAAAGTGATACATTTAGTAAGTGATTGAACGTTTCTAGGCTCAAATCGAGGGATTGAAACAAAGACTTTCAGATAATCCTTCTGCCCAATAACATTAGCAACTTCAGTTATTTTCGGGACAGTTTCCCACAACTTTCCGTTGTAAACAGCCGCATCATCAAAAAAAATCACAGAAGGTTCAATCTGAATTAAACGATCCAACAAACCCGCCACTCCCATATCAGGACTGGCAGTGCTGAATATAGCACCTAATGATGAAACTGCAATTACCAATGCAGCAGTAGTAATCGAATTCGCGGCTACGATTGCAACTCTGTCGAGTTTCTTTACTCCTAGTTTTCGCAGGCAGTTGGCATAACGGCCTACCAATTGACGAAGTTCCCCGAAAGTGACCTTCTTCTCACATTCACCACCTTCTCGTAGCTCAACAAATGCGATCTTATCATCTGGCTTGACTTTTGGATTATTAGAGAAAAGCACGTTTTCAGCAAAATTGAGCTGTACGCCTTTAAACCACACGGGAACTGAATCGATCCGGGCATATTCATCAACCACAGGCTTAATAGGAACACCTTCATATATCAAATCAATAAAGTAGAATACTTCTTCCCAGTAGCTAGCCAAGTTGGTCACAGACCAGTGATGGAGTTCTCGAAACGACTTAATATTCGCATTATATCGTTCATTAATAATGTCCATGAGGCGTTGACTATTAGAGACTCTATTAGGGTCAGGACACCATAATTTTCGAGGGTTTCTAAGTAACTGAGATGTCATCACAGCTTTTGATACGAATCATCACAGGAAAGGTGTTAGCTTTTTATACTTGTCCAGTTTCATCTAATCGGCTCAATTACCCCACACGTACACTACTCGGTCTGCTGAAGATTAAGGTTTGCCGAGCAGAAATCTTCGTCGGAATTATCCTCTTAGATATCAGTGGACAGGAAGTATTAAGAGCTGGCGTATATTACGAAGTACATAGGTCAACCACATTTCATGAGTTTAAGAATATACTAAGGTTATTAAATTGGCCGTACCAGAGGATTCAAAACCATTTCCAAAATGAGTTAAGCTATAGAGATTACAGAGGGCAAGGTGGCTTATAGTCTTGGATAATATCTGTCACAGAGATCCACAGTGTTCACCGGCAGATTAATGCAGTCATTTTATAGCCCTTGACATTCAATCAATCAATCTCATCTAGTGTCCTTATTGTTCATCGCTTTTCACGAACGGAAGTCCACACAGAAAGCAATAAACTGTGTCCCAGTAAATTTCCTGATTGGGATATGTTAGAGAATTAAGGTTACGCTACAAGTGATATGGCTGTGGTTACAGCTTTGTAGTAATAAGATTGCTCGAGTAATCGAAAGAATTGATAAACACTGTCTAGCGTTAGATGATTCTATGACACGTAGTAATTGTATAGTGTTCTTAGTGTACAGCATCTTATATAGATCAGGACAGTGACTGCTTCAGCTAATCACGTTAACTCTTGGGTTAAGGACTATGATCAGTGTTAGGGTTGATAATATCCAGACGTGGTACTGGGAGAGTTTTGACAGGATACAACCCCCGGATTGGGAGAAAGGCAGGACCGACAATGGTCTTCAATCGGTACGGAAAAGAACACAACACCCAACAATATATAAACAACATATTCCACTTATCGTGTTCTACTCTTAAAGTTTATTTATCATGGCTGATGATGATACATGGACATCATTGCCATTAGCCGAAAGGCTGATTCATAAGGTAAGTATTAATTGACAAGATTTACTTTGTTCTTAAGCTAACTTAGACCTGGAAAGCTCGTCTACATGGGTATGATGAGCTAAAGTCGCAATTTACTGCTGGAGATTTTAGTGCATTTTCGTCGGACCCAGAACTCGGACGAAAGTTAGTTACAGAGTCTAATGTGGCCGCACAGGAAGCTGCTATCTCTGCTCTGATTGCTTTTCTCAATGATGCGCCCTCGGATCTAGTCAAGCGTATTGTTACACAATCTATACCCCCGATCGGCGAGAAGTTACTCATCGCTAATCGTGCAGGAACCAAGACTGCTGCAGCCGAGGCCATTCTTAAATTTGTTGAACATGATAACCCCGATAATATCATAGCCTTGCTTGTTCCTATTCTCTCCAACCGAGTTCCCAAAGTTGTCGCAGCTTCTACAGCTGCCATAACTTCTATACTTTCTAACTTCGGACTACCTTTAATAGACTTGAAGCCTTTAATTGAACAATTTCCAAAGATATTCGGTCACATGGACAAAAATGTTCGAGCTGAAGCATCAAATCTACTGATCGAATGCTACCGATGGGCTGGTCAGCCCATTGCTGATGCAGTACTGCCTCATCTGAAACCTGTACAGCAAAAAGAACTCACAGAAGCTTTCGAGAAAGTGAATCGAGACTCTCTTGTTCCACTGAGACAATTGAGGTCAGCTCGAGCTTCGGCAGTGATGGTAGGCGAAGAAGACACTGATATTGATATGCTCGACGCAAATAATCCTCAACCTTCACTGGATCCTCTAAACCTGATTCCTGCAAAGGTAGTCTCGATTCCTCCTGGGTTTGCTACTAAAGTTACTTCTCCAAAATGGAAGGAGCGTAAAGAGGCACTCGAGGAATTAAACCAGAACCTGAATGTTCCTCGAATAGAACCTGCGGATTTCAATGAAGTGGCCATGCTTTTAGCTAAAGTTGTCAGCAAAGATGTTAACATCATGGTGGTATGCGATGCGTGTAGATCTATTGAAGCTCTAGCTAAAGGACTTGGGACTGATTTTTGCCGCTATCGCCCTTTAGTTACATCCTCACTCCTGGAAAGATACCGTGAAAAGAAGCCACAAGTTGTCCAGACAATTTCCAACGCCCTAGATGCTATAATGGCCAGTTCATCATTATCTGATTTATTGGAAGAGGTCCTTGAGACTTGCGGCCATAAAACTCCTAATGTCAGAGTGGAGTCACTGAATTATCTTACGCGATGTCTTTCTAATTCGAGCTCTGGGCTAAATAAAGAACAAACCAATTTTATTGCTAAAGTTGCCATAGAGAAGCTCTCAGATACGGATGAACCCACCCGAACTGCTGCTGCTCAAGTGATCGGGACTCTCATGAAGATGATGACTAAAGCGGCAGTCGAGCCACTCTTAGTATCTGTTCCTGCTATCCGAAAGTCCAAAATCGAAGATTTCTATCAGGTCGCTACTGTAAAATATCAAGCTAGACCACAAACGGTACGTCCTACAACTACAACTGCACGTCCTGCAGAATCGACGACTTCGGCTCCACGTGCCCTTCCTTCCCGAGCAACAACGGGCCAATCCAAAAAGCCGGATACTCGTGTACAAGCTAGAACTCCTATTCCTATTAGTAAAAAAAGTTCTGCAATTTCGGTATCACCCCGATCATCGAATCGTGATACTGTGAATACTGCATCACCTCGTAAGATGCTGAACAGAGAACCAATATCGAAGACATCACGAGGAGGCTTGACAGGAAGATCGTTGGCCTCAAAAGTAGTACAGTCATCTCGTCGTCCGAATGCTGTGGAAGATGATCTTATGGAAGGAACCCATGAAGTTTTACCAAATATTGAAACTGAAAAATTAGAGGAAGAAAATCGCCGCCTAAGAGCTCTTCTCTCTAGTAGAGACTCAGAAATTCAGAGATTCACATCATTGGTAGCCAAACTCGAGGTAGAGAAAGACGAAGAAAAGCGATTAAGGCTACAAGAAGCTACCAAGGCTGCCGATATAGCTTCCCAAAAGACCAAGTATCAGATGCAGATTCAGACGAATGAAAGCTTAATAGCGAGGTTACGCAGTGAGTTAGAACTGGAGAAAGCAAAAGGTGCGCATCTACAACATCGCTTGGATGAAGCATTAAGGAAAACTCGAGGAGATAGAGATAATTTACGCGGAACAGAAATTCCCAATCTTGTCAGGTCTTCGGAAAGAATACGTACAGGACTACAGTCACCATCGCACGTGTCGACGGGAGATTGGACACGAAGTGGATTACGCCAGCCAGGATCGTTAAGCCGCAGAACTTTAACCACCGGGAAAGAAAATGGAGTAGAAGACAAAACACAATATTCTGGGTCAAGCTTGCAGCAGGAAGCAGAAATTCAGCCCATTAGAAGCGCGATGGTTGCCAGTCAGTTAAGAGACAGAATTAATGCGATGAAGGCAAGAGGGTCGGCATAGAATATTTGAGCAGACAACTTGTTAAGGCTATGCTGAAGGCTTTACTAACCCCTGATATATTAAATAATATACTATACTTAAATCAGTACAATACAACGCTATGACGATCCGTCGATAGGATTTTGTAGAAGGGTCAGTGGCTAGAACTTCAAATAAACGTTTCCAGTCACGCAAACTCATAGTCCTCTCTGTTTGAAAAGGATACACAATCTCAGTGTTTATGATAGACTCATTGCGAAAAGGTGCGGACGGTTTGCCTACTAGAAAGCGATAGGGTTCGTCACGGAAAGATATAGTGAGCTCTTCGATCTCAGTCCAAAAATGCTGCAATTCAAGATTGTGTTTAACTAGTTCAGTCATATCAACGAAAAAAACTGTATATAACTATGAGAAAACTTTATTAGCTTTAAGTGAATTCTTTTTTAGTGAATGTTCATGAACCTGCTACTCTCTTTTGGAATCGGTAGTCCAGAGAGAGAGAGATATGTTTAATAAGCCTTCCGTTCCTTATTAGTTTTTCTTCGATCTCCCAAGGCTAAATAAAAAATAATAATACAAGATTTCTTTTTTCTCTCTCAATTATGAGCGAATCTCTTAATAGAAAGAGATCATCAGATATGGATGATACTGCTCGTATAATAGTTGGATCGTACGAGCATCATCTAGCATGTTTCGCGGTGACCCCTGCATTCGTTCCGGTGTTCTATTTCACACCTCACTATGCGTCGATTCGCTGTTTGGCTCACTCCAAGAGGTATCTGGTTTCTGGAAGCAACGACGAACATATACGACTCTACGATCTTCAAAAACGCAAAGAACTCGGAACATTACTATATCATGATGGCAGTATTACTGCATTGCAGTTTTTTGGTTCTAAGTGGCTTATATCAGCTGGCGACGATGGGAAACTCTTGATCTGGAGAACTAAAGATTGGGAAATGCTGCACGAGTTAAAAGGCCACAACGGCCGCATCAATGACATCGCGGTGCATCCCACCGGCCGGGTTGCTTTGTCAGTAGGTGTTGATCGTACTATACGGCTATGGAATTTGATGACTGCCAAGAAGGCCAGCAAACTCAAAGTTGGTCGCCCCGAGCCCCTCAAAGTCGACTGGGCCTCAGATGGGCTGTCTTTCGTCGTCGGGTTCGAAAAAGAGCTAAGAGTGTATAATGCCACTGACTCGAATGTAAAATTTACAATAACACTAGATTCTCCGTTACAGCATCTTAAATTCCTTACATACCCTGATGATCACCAGTATAACACTTTGCTTCTAGTATCGCTATCCAATGGCCAAATCAGGGCTTATGATAATGAAACATTGGTATATACTTTAGACACTGGAAAACATCGCATTAAGCATTTTGACTGCTGTGAAGTTGGATCTAAAATCATACTGGGAGCTGTTGCTTCAGATGGAAGCATTTTAGCCTACAACATAATCAACGATACATCAGACGATCCTGAGCTTATCAGCCAGCATCATGTCAACGAGAGGTTAAACTGCTGTATTGTTATCCCTGATAGTATTGAAAAAGCTGACACTATGAAGAAACGTGTATTATTGGATGGGAATGAGAGTGAATTTACGGAGGCAGAGGAAAGTGAAATCGATGACTGACTGGAGCGTGAAGTTGATAGCTATAATCCAGATATCTCCAATGAGTGGCATAATAAGCACTGTCATCAAAGTGTTTTAATTTTTATGATTATGAAATAAACAGCTAATAAATACGTAAATATGTTTACCTGTTAAACTTATAAAATCAGATTCATAACATAGGGGAGTCGTAACAGAAATCAAAGAATAACCCAAGAGTCCTGGAAAGTTTTAAACACATCATCATATACTGGAATCAAGGAAACCAGATGAAATCTTGTATATTGTCATAAAAACGTGATGTTGACAGAGTCTATAGCCTCAATTGTTGCCATAACAAGATGAAAAGGGGGAAGAGTCGCGAATGCTTGCGAAAACATAGACCATAAAAAGGAAAACATTACGCCAAACCAAAAATAAAAGGCATTAAGAAAGAAATAGAATTAGGAAAGGGCATACACATCGAAGTCTATGGCAGAAGAGGAAAGAGACAAGTTCCTAAATGAAGATAATACAGCAGAAAATAGGGAAGAGCAGACAAATGGGGGAAACAAAAAAGAAAAAGACTCCAGGGAGCCAGAAAATTCTGGTAGGTATGAACCTGGCACAAAGATTTATAATAAGAACACACAGGCAACGGGAGAAATTAACTGTTAATCTCAGTTAATAAATGATATAGCTGATAAGACTTCTACCACCAACTGTCATCACCGCCAGAGTTCGTAGCAGGGTTACTGGCACGGTTACCAGAGAAGGCGTTGGAAGAATGTCCATGGCCACCGCCAAACCCAGAGGAATGACCACCATAACCACCACGTTGACCACCATGGCCACCGCCGTTATTACTGCTAGATCCAAATCCAGTCCATTCCGTACGACGAAAATCTCGGCCACCACCGCCTCCACGACGGCCTCCTCCTCCTCCACCACCACGACCACCGCGACCTCCGAAGGAACTTTCATGAGCAATCTTTTCCAAGAAATCAGGAACATCTTGATTGGCCTCTTTGAGAAGAGTGACAAGTTCTTTAGCGATGCCACGGTTTCCACGATTGAAGAACGCAGTAGCGATACCAGTGTTACCTGCACGACCTGTACGACCAATACGATGAACATAATCATCAATGTCAGATGGTAAGTCGTAGTTAACAACAAGTTTGACATTAGGAATATCTAGTCCGCGAGCAGCAACAGCAGTAGCAACTAAAATAGTGGCTTTACCAGACTTGAATAACTCTAACGCCAGTTCACGTTCATTCTGAGTACGATCACCATGAATTGAGGTAGCAGGAAAGCCTTCATAATAGAGAAAGTCAGAAAGGTTATCAGCCATACGTTTGGTTTCGACAAAGATCAAGGTCAAACCATGATCACCGGAGCTGAGGATGTCAAGAAGAGCAGAATTTTTGTCTTGGTCCTCGACATAGTCGATACGCTGAGTGATATTCTCAGAAGTAGAGCCTACGCGACCAACGGAGAGAAAGATATAGCTTTTCAAAAAGTCACGGGCGAGCTCTTGCATGTCACGAGGGAAAGTGGCCGAAAACATAAGAGTCTGGCGATCTTCAACACCGGGCATGTCCTTGCCTTCAACAATCATACGAATCTGAGGTTCAAAACCCATATCAAGCATGCGATCTGCTTCATCAAGAACCAAATACTTGATATTGGCAAGAGAGATCTCTCCACGGTCAATCAAGTCAACAAGGCGACCAGGGGTAGCCACTAAAAGATCACAGCCGCGTTGTATTTGTTGACGTTGCTGGTACATTTCAGCACCTCCATAAACAACGCAAGGACGAACCCAAGATCGGTAAGCGAATCTTCGAGCTTCCTCGTAAATTTGCAGAGCCAACTCACGAGTTGGAGCAATAATGAGGGAGGTAGGATAGGCAGTACGACGACCTGGACGACTATTGGCAGGAATAGGAGAGGGTCCAGACTTGAAAGCTTCAGAGAGAATAGGAAACAGAAAACCAGCAGTCTTACCGGAGCCAGTCTGAGCACAGGCCATCAAGTCACGACCAGAGGCAACGATGGGTATAGAGTATTTTTGTACGGGGGTAGGCTTTTTATAACGAGCAAGCTCGATGGTACTAAGAAGATGACTCTCTAAAGGAGGAGAAGTGAAACTGACAACGGGTTCAGGGACACCTTCTCCAGTAGCCTCAATTGGGATATCGTCATAGGCATCGAAGTTGATTCCAGTGCTCTGGTGAGAGTTGTCACCTTCGGTTCCATATAGTTCTTGTTCTAATCGGAGGTTACGAGGGCCGGGAATATGTTTGCCATCAACGAAGCGGCCATCGCCAGAACCGTTGTGGTTACGGGTGCCACCACGATTTCCAGAGCCACGATCATTGCGGGGCATGCGACTAAACTGATCGAACTGATCATGCTGGCCCTGAGAGTTACCTTGGCGGTTACCACCACCACCACGACGAGGAAGAGGAGTCGGAGCACTGGTGCGAGAGTTGTTGCCACCGGTTTTTCCTTGATTAGCCTGGTTGCGAATACTAGGAGGGATATACACGCGTTTCCCAGAAGTACCGTTGGTTTGGCTCTCCTGAGTAGAAGTGGAAGCAGCCGATTCGGCTGAAGATTTTCCGGACCCCGGAACGCCAGAGTCCAGTTTTAAGTTGTTCATTTTTTCGGTTACATCAGCCATAATGAGTTAGAAAGAAGCAGGAGAAGAGAAAGTTTGATGCCGGGAGAAAATTTCTTGTCAACTGGGACATCGGGTCAGCCGAAAAGTCAGTACAAGGACCAATCAGAGTACAGCAGTGCAAAATCAGCTGCCCTAAGGATCCTAAACTTTATTTTTATTATTCGCAAAAAAAAAAAAAAAAAAAAAAAGATATTCTGATTTGCTCAGCTAGCGTTCGGTCCACATAGGAAATAGAGATATGACAAACAAACAAATCTCGTAGATAAACCTAAAACATACACAGTTTTAATATAGTTATTATTTATCATAGATGGGTCTTATAAACAAAAATCAAATGAGTACGGGAGCCCTGCAGTTCACAGGAACAATAGTAAATGCGAGGGGGATGAAGAAACCCCATGAAGAGAACTTACTCCAGAAATTACAACTGGAATGCTTGAGCCAAAAAGGCCTCTTCCTCTTCTTGGTGAAGCTTCTTAGTACCAGCAGCAACCGATGCACCAGGGTTACGACCAGCATATCGGAGAGTAAGAGGGTTAGAGGTTTCCGCGAGTACGGTATGAAATCTAGGCTCCATGTAGGACCAACAACCTGCATTGAGGGGCTCTTCTTGGCACCAAACCAGATCTTGAGCATTGGGATACTTGGACAACTCTTCACGTACCTGCTGGAACGGAAAAGGATGCATTTGTTCGATACGAATCAAAGCAGTGTCTTTTATTCCTTCCGTCTCACGACGCTTATACAAGGTCGTCCAGACCTGCCCAGAACAGAAAATTACACGTTTTGTTTCTTCAGGGCTAACGATCAAACTGCCGTGGGATTCCTCAGGAATTACCCAACGGAAGTGTGACTCTCCTGTAAAGTCATCAAGATTAGATCGGGCCAATGGATGACGAAGTAGAGACTTAGAGAAAAATAAAATCAATGGCTTGCGGAACTGGCGATGCATTTGGCGTCTCAGCAAATGGAAGAGGTTAGCCGGTGTGGTAGGGTAAGCAATCTGCATATTCGCATCCTGGTGTTGACGATCTAATTTTTCGGGGCTTGGGAAGACGCGGGGATCCTCATTGGCAAGCAACAGGTAACGTTCAATACGTCCAGAAGAGTGCTCAGGACCTTGGCCATCATATCCATGAGGTAGCGACATGACGAGTCCAGACCGCTGATTCCATTTGGTTTCTCCAGCAGCAATAAATTGGTCAATAATACATTGGGCATTGTTAGCAAAATCACCAAACTGAGCTTCCCACATCACCAATGCATCAGGACTGGTCAGAGAATATCCATATTCGAAGCCAAGTGCACCAAACTCGGAAAGCGACGAGTTACAGATCTGGAATGATCCTTGTGTATCACTGAGGTGAGCCAGAGGAGTATAAACAGCCTCACTTTCCTGATCATGGAGAACGGCGTGACGTTGTGAAAATGTACCACGCTCAACATCTTGACCACTTACACGAATATGGTAGCCCTCTAAAGCCAAGCTGCCAAAAGCTAAGGCTTCTCCAGTAGACCAGTCGATGTTTTCACCATCATCAACAGTTTTCTTACGGTTCTTCAAGATACGAGCCAGATTACGATGAAGAGTGAAGCCCTCAGGAGCTGTTGAAACAACAGTACCAATAGTCTTGAGAGATTCAGCATCCACAGCGGTAGGAAGATGAGGCAGAACTTCTGTAGCGAGTTCTTTAGGAGTCTTGAAGTTTTCCCATGCATGAGCAACCCACTCTTGATTCTCAGTATGGTGCGTTTTAGACTTCGCAAAGCTTTCTTCCAAAATTCCCCAAACCCAAGTTTTATGTTCTTCAATGTCAGTCTTGGTGAAAGTACCCTCAGATATTAATGCCTCTGAGTACTTTTCCAAAACCGGTTTCTGCTGCGCAATTCTCTTGTACATGAGAGGCTGCGTGAACGATGGCTGATCAGTTTCGTTGTGTCCATGTTTTCGGTAACAAACAATATCGACGACAACATCGGAGTGGAAAGTGGCGCGCCAGTCCGCAGCTATCTGGCAAATAAAGTTGACTGCTTCTGTGTCATCCCCATTAACATGGAAGATTGGGGCCTCAATAGATTTAGCAATATCACTAGGATACGGAGTGGACCGAGCAAAACGAGGATCAGTGGTAAACCCGATTTGATTATTCACAATAACATGAATTGTACCTCCCGTGCTGAAAGCAGGAAGAGAATGGAAACCCAGGGTTTCGTAAACGACTCCTTGGGCAGCAAAGGCTGCATCACCATGGAGAAGAACAGCCATAGCAACGTTACGGTCGTCCCCTTTGTAGTGTTGGATACTGCGAGTCTGGCCCAAAACCACCGGATCTTCAGCTTCCAAATGAGAAGGATTGGCAACCAAAGATAAGTTGACTCGCTTTCCTGATGGAGTAGGGCGCTGATAGTTCATACCAAGATGATACTTGACGTCTCCAGAGCCTTCATCAAAGGAGGCAGAGCCAGAAAATTCGGAGAAAATAGACTCATTTGGCTTACGAACAACGTTGGACAACATATTGAGGCGACCACGATGAGGCATGCCAATGACAATGTCACTGACACCCTGATCGACAGAGCGATCAATTAGAGCCTTCATACCGGGAATGAGAGACTCACCGCCCTCCAGACCAAACCGCTTGTCGGAAGGAAACTTTGCATAAAGGAAAGATTCGAAGGAAGAAGCCCAGATGAGACGATCCAGAATTCTGCGCTTCTCATCCACAGAATACTTGAATGGCTCAGGAATTTCAAGACGATCGCGAATCCAATCACATTGCTCTCTATCGGCAATATGAATATATTCTACACCATAGGAGCCGCAGTAGAGTTTCTCACAAGCAGCAATAATTTCACGGAGCTTCATGGTCTTTTGTCCAGTGCGAGCAAATCTTGGGAGAATACCAGGACCTAAAGTAATTTCACGATCAAGATCGGCTTCAGTGAAACCGTAGTTTTGGAGGGTTAATTCCCGAGGAATTCTATCAGCTGGCAAAACGTTAATACCTAGAGGATCCAAATTGGCTTTGGAATGTCCGCGAACTTGATATGCTCGGACCAAAAGCTGAACCTTCATATGAAGCCCAACATCGGAATTACCAGCGCCAATATCGGCCACAGGCATAACACCACCATCGGGAGGAGGAACTAAGTTCGGTGGGGGAACAAACGCAGTAGATGGGTCGGCGCCTGCATCCATGTTTTTAAAGTAGGCTTGCCATGAGACATGTACACTTTCAGGGTTCTGTTTCCAGGCATGGTACATCTCATCGATATAATTGGCGGAATTGCCTTGTAAAAACATATCGTTGCTTGA
Source organism: Tortispora phaffii (assembly GCA_030574555.1). Classification (NCBI taxonomy): domain Eukaryota; kingdom Fungi; phylum Ascomycota; class Trigonopsidomycetes; order Trigonopsidales; family Trigonopsidaceae; genus Tortispora; species Tortispora phaffii. Next base: position 72,309 of record JAJMFE010000017.1, on the reverse strand, counting down.
AGCCAGAAGTCGAACTGATCCGGTTCGGATAGGAAGCACCCGGGAAGGCCGTATGGCAGCTGCCATCAGTGGCCGTAGACTGTGCATGCGAGACAGCATTATGCAATGACCAAATATGGGCAGAGCAGTAACGCGAATCTATGTAGGTTAACGTGGGGTTTCACAAAACCAAAGTATACTGAGGTTGGTGGGTAGTTCAAAGTATTTATAAACTTTTTGCTTTAATTTTGTCCAGCCTCGAGGAGTCTTTAATGGGTTAGGGTGGGGTTAGGGCAGCCGGTTTCTCGGGAAATATGGGGGTGTGTATTTTTTACAGAAGTCGCCTCAGCTAGAGTTTTTCAGTTGCTAATGTTTCAGAGATATATTACACTAATACGTTCTGATTGAAAAAGCATTTAATTTCATTTGGTCTGAATTGTGGATAATTGCTTGCCTTAAACCTTCATCGTGTCTTCCCCGGCGGTTCCGTTATTTCAAAGCAATAAACTTTGCTGGGATCGATCTATTGTCGGCTAGTGGCCGAGCGCGCATTGATGTGGTATTAAGGATCTATGCTGCCCCACGGAGTATATACAGAAGTAGATATAAGCAGTAATCAGTAGTTGTAAAAATGTTATTTAATGGTACTGATAAACTAGGTTTCGTAAAACATTTCATTAGTTATTGAAGGAGTTAGATATTAGGTGGTCGTGAACTTTCTCCGGAACCGCTACTACTACTACCTTGCGATATCTGGGGTTGCACCTGCGTTACTTGTTGGCGTTGACCTTGAGCTGCTGTAGCTTGCTGCTGCTGCTGCTGCTGCTGCTGCTGTTGTTGTTGTTGTTGTTGTTGTTGTTGTTGTTGTTGTTGTTGCGCTTGCTGTTGCAGAGATGCCATAGAAGTCATTGGAAAGACCCCAGGCCTTGCTGCCGGTGTGGTAACACCAGAAGTTCCTCCTCGTTGTCCTTGGACTTGCAACTGCTGCTGTCTTTGTTGTTGTCGCATCGATTGGGCAACAAATCTTTGCAATTGCACATGGGCTACTTTAGTTACTTGATCAGGAGTGCGATTCGGTTGTTGATTCGCAACCTGTACAGCCACTGCAATTAATTGAGGTGATGCCCGAATCTCATGCAGGTGTGCCATTAGTGCAGCATTAGGTGTTTGCGCAGCAGCAAAGGATTTTCCGGCACCAAGAGTCCCACCATTCGAGCCATGAGCAGTTCCACTTATTTTCTCAGCTCCATCAGAACTAGCCCATCGCTCACGCTCCATTTGAGCGATTCGTTGAATTCGTTCAGGCGATAATCGAGTTCCGCTGTTAGTTGGTGCACTAGGTCGACCAGCAACCCGTACGGGACCATCTCCGGTTAATGCATTGGTAGCATTGTTATTAGAAGATGAAGCAGAAGAAGTGTTTGATGAAGGTGCACTATGACCAGCTGATGGTGTACCGCTCATTTCTAATTGCACCTTGGGCACTCCAGGGCCGAGATTGGGCCCACCGTCATTTCCAACCATACGATTCCCTGGAAGGCCTCGAGAACTAACACCATTCATTCGATTAAGATTCCTTTGCTGCTGCATGTATGCATCCGATAATGCTTTCTCAGCATTGGCTTTATCACGCTCACATTTGAGCCGACTTAACTCCTGAGGGCTGGGCACACTAACAGAAACCCCTTCATCTTGGGTACTTCGTCTTGTAGTAGGGTTAGGCTTACTTAAGGTATTTTCACGCTTTCGCATGCTCTTTCGAATTCCATCCATAATACTGGCCCAACGAATTCTTCGATGTCCCCGTTGCATCGTTTCCGGAGTAATACTTAACGACATGATCCGTCGCTTCGAAGAATATTGAGTTTTAGCAGCATTTTCTAGCCAAACATGTGCCATCCTTGCATAAGGGCCACGGAGATCAGATAGCTGGAAGTTAGGTTGCAAATGTAGCCATCTTTCAAAACACTGCCATGGTGTTCGGCGTTCACCATTGGAGTTATACAGGAATCCTCGTGGGTTAGCAGATAAGGTCGAGGATATTAGATCCCAGTTATGATGATACTTCTCAGCCAAACTCAAAAGCTCACGATCATCAGATGGCAACCATAGAGTGGGAATTCTAGCCTCCAAGTAGCGAAGACTTGGCGGTTGAGGAGGCCATATAGGCGATTTGTACTCGCTGACAGGAAGAAACATGCCACCTTGTGGACCTTCGGTAAAATGAGGTATTTCATCATCTTCGAAAAGTTTGTATCGAGCCCATGGTGACTGATACTCATCAGAATGGAGTGAAGTGGAAGGAATCGGGGCAATAAAGGAAGTGCTAGGAACGAAAGGGATGCTACTGAGAGAATCTATGATTAATTTGGTATCTTCAAATGTCTTTGAAGCGGGGATTTGGTCAATAAAAGAGAGGAAAGCTGGGTCACTATCGTCGACAATAAATGTGGTATCGAGCCTAGAAAACTGAAGAATGTGCCTATAGTTTTTCTTATGTCCCAAATCAATTTCTTCCGCTGCCCCACTCTTCAAAAGTGCAATAGGAGCAACTGTATTTGGTTGAGTAATTATAGCAGAACTATAACTCGTGTCAACTGCATCGTTCATTTCGACATCAGGGTCATCCTTCTTCACCTTAGCTGCATCACTTTCCATATTAGCATTTAAGATATCGTTTTCAGAATCTACTGATGAAGTATTATCAGAAGAACTAACCTCCCCGGAGGGAGTAATGTGAACTATGGGAGCATGTTTCACACAGCAATGATCTTTTCCATATGCCCAATAATCTTTAATAGCCAAAGAGATCTGAAAACATTGAGAGCGTTTGAGTTTCGACTCTTCATGAAAATCGGTACGCATCCATTTCATCTCTTGTAGAACAGAGTCCCAGTGAGTTTTCGGCCGCGGGGGAGACGTATACTTATCGGGTTGGCGCAGGCTCCATTTTTTTTCTAGCTTCAACTCCTCTATTCGATTTATAACAACACCTAGTTGTCCCTCTTTGATATAAGAGTAAAAGTTTCCACTAAACAGAACCTTAGGAGCATTGGGTACCAACCTGGTTAACGACATATACTGCGTTATATAATACAGTTTCTGCAACGAGCGGAATTTAGTACTGGGCGACTCAGGAAGAGAATGGAACAGGAAAGATTCAGGAGTTGAGTGATCAACCGTGGATTGCAATTGCATACGATTTATTTGTGCCAAAGCCTGTTGTAAAGCGGTACTTTCTTCCGTACTATATACAGAAACAGCCTTCGAAGCCGGTTTAAGAATGAGTTTTGAGGATGGGGTGGGAACATTATGGATGTGAGAAGTAGAAGCAGCAGCAGCAGCAGTAGTAGTAGTAGAAGAAGAAGAAGAAGAAGGAGGAGGGGGAGGAGGGGGAGGAGGACTGGAAACTGACAATTTGCGACGTTTAGAGGGCGTCTCACCCAGGATCTCTGACACAGATTTGTGTTTCAAAGCGCCAGAAGAAACTCGAGTGGTCATACGTTCTGTCTGGGAAGGAGTCCGAGCATGTGCAGGGGTATGCGCTGAAGGCACTCGAGAAGTGGAGTGAGAGGAATTCGGTCCATGATCAAGAGTGGAGGGAGGAGGAGGAGGAGGCGGAGGAGGAGGAGCCGGACTGGCTTTCTCAGATAATGCAGAGGAAGGAGGAGACGATGATAACGGAGACAACGAATGAAGAGGTTCAGGGAGAGTCGGAAGAGTATCTGGATCGAAGAATTTGCCTTTTTGAATATTATTTGCCAATAGAAATGCTGCAAGATCTGAATCGTTGGAAGGATCCTGGAAAATGTTGGGTTTGGCTATATCTGAAAGAGTCCACAAATTTTTAGTGACAGTGTATATCTCACAAAGCTTTCGCTTTCGACCAAACAATATGTCCGTGGCATGAGTAGATATCTTTGTAATCTCTTGACCACGTAATTGATTTATAACCGCCTATAGTTAATAACAGGATACATTTTAAAAGAGAACACAAACAGGCCCTTAGCCGGCCGGAATCAGTGATCTTCGGTCGTGCGCCAGTTATAGGGTTAGGGTATGATTTGCTGATTTGGATGGTAACAGCAAAAGTCCATCCATGTAGTGCGGAGAGTACAGAGCAGCCATCGGGTAAACGGATAAGCCATCAAATATCATTTGACTATCATATATGCCGATAAAATAAAATAATATTTTTTTTTTAAGAAAAAACATTGTCTAACATGCCGCGAACTCTAACGATAGGCAGACCCTAAAATAAGAAGATAGAAAAGTTCGACTCATGAAAAAAACGGAGCATAGGGAGCCGGGACACAGAAAGATGAGAGAAATAGAATTAAAAACAGAGAGTACATACCGATGGTTCAACAGGGTTGGGTGCCGATGACGGAGGTGAACCCGCCATTAACGGTCTTTTATTTTATTTTATTTTTTATTATTAGCCTTAAAAGGTCGACTGATAGATGGGGATAGGTGGCGGTTCCGGAAGACAAAAATTCTCGTTGCCTTGGCAACATACCACTTAAGCAGTTCTAGTTAAGTAAGGAAAAGGAGAGATATAGTCAGAGGAGGACGAGACTGGAGTGATAAAAACGCTAGCGGTTCTTGAAGATTAGGTACAAAAATTGAAATGAGGATATTAATGGACAGATAAATACTGATTATGACACATGTAGATATTATACACCTTATAGAGAATATGTATCCTTTTTATTTTTTTTTTAAGTAGGTATTGTTATGGCTTGAATAGTGAGGTCATCAGACTGGCCAAGATCGACAAATTCCAGGCCAGAGTCATCATTGATGAAAGATTGAGAAGTACCAATCAGAGATTGTGATTCATCAACAGAGTCTACCTCTCTGATGGAGTCTGCAGCCTCCATGTCGCGGATTTGTTTAGAAATGAAGGAGAAGGATTCATGATCGTCCTCCAACGCCAAGCCGTCCCCTGAGACCAGTTTTTCACTATCAGTTGACGGAGCATCCGAAGCGGAGGCGATACTGGTAGTAGCAGTAGCAGTAGTAGTGAGAGCTGGAGTTGCGGCGGAGTCTAGATTATGAGAGGGTAAGGAGGTCAACGCCCCGAAGATAACCTCGCCGTCTTGGAGATTGACCGTGGAAGAAGTAGCCGAGGACTGAGGATATATCGATTCGGGGGATGTAGAGGAAGTTTCGGACGAGTCAGAGAGACGTTTAGCGGACATTTTCAAACTGGTTATGAATAGTGCAGTATCTCCAAAGGGTTGGAACAAGCGTCCCTGGTCGAGAGTCAGCATTTTCTTGTAGCCGTAGACGGCGGTCATTGTGGGATATATTTCGTCCCAGGTTTCCCAAAAGACAAAGCTGGTGACGGCGGGGATTTTGTAGCAGAGCTCATTGAGCACATCTAGACAGCGTTGAAGAGAGGCCATGATACGGTCTGGATTATAAGGGGACTGGGTGAGGACCGGGGGCAGGGCGGCGGCACCGGATATAACATCGCGGACCGCAGCCGTACAGCGGAGCCGGGCGGCAAAATCTGCATCTGGAACTATGATCATTCTGATGGTTGGATTGGCTAAAATCAGCTCGCTGATCCGCTTGCCAGAAGACTTTGCGCACAGCATGGAGTGATGCTGCATCTGGCTCAAACGACGTAATTTGAGGGCCCTCAAGTCGCCTTCTTCGCTATTGTCCGAGCCAGGAGAACGGGACTGAGAAGAAGACCGAGACCGACGCCGCGATCTGGACTGCAAAATCGGTGCTACATTGCTGCCACTAGCATCCGACCCGATCGAGCTTGTAGTATCAGCAGAAAGAGAAGGGTGAGATGATACAGTGTCGGAGGATTGCATGATATAGAGAGCTGGACGAGCAAGATTGATAACCTAATAACAGGAATAACTACAAAAAATCGAGGCTAGTACCAAAAACCAGTTCACCACAAGATAAAGACCACCGGGACTTCAGACACAATAAGAAAAAGGAGGGGGAGGGGGAGGGGGAGGGGGTTGTTTCCAAATTAAACAAGACGTGAGAAATAATGGAGTTCAATGGATACGCCAAAGAAAGGAGGAAATAAAATAGAAAAGATGTTCCACTTAGTTATATATGTAGTTTAATAATAAAAAAATATCCTTTGACGCGGGGGGGAAGGACTATTTAAAGGATTTTCTAAGTTCAGCCAGAAAGGGAGCAAAGCAGTCAGATCCCGGGGTGAATTCGACTAAATCGAGCGATAAAGTTTTATGTATCCGATTGTTGTAACCGAAATGAAATTACACAAAAAAACCAGTACCTAGCAACTTGGGGGTTTGGTGAAACTCCTACATTCTTTGACAAAGAACAGAAAACACCAGAAAAAAGGTACGCAAAGTACTAGAAAGAAAATTTTTCTCTTTTGAATTATTTTCTTCTAGGTTTAAGAAGATATATTGAAAGGCGGAGAGGGAGAGGGGTAGTGAATTTTACTATTAGTAATTTTAGCTCATCTGGAGAGATTAAGCTCAAGTCCCAAGCCCGCGGCTTGGGACCAGATCAATCACATGAAATCTAACTTACACACAGTATTGAATATGACGTAGATCAATAGCAACTAGGCAAAAATCTCTAGGATCTTTGCTGTAAACAGGTAATATTACCAAGATAGAACAGAAGAGAAAATTTACAAAAAGACAAGGACGGTAAAGTGAAAACATCTTACTGTTAGAGGTTATCATTTTTCTTATTCGCTGCACTTGTCGCTTCTTTGTTAGTCAGATGAGCTTTCTCGTCTTGGCTTGCCTAGAAAAGTAAGTAAGGAACCTTCGACCCTCCCTCCTACCCCGCAAGAATAATAAATTCTAATATTGATTAACATCTTTCCCTGATAACACCGCTAAGATAATAATTAATAGATCAATAAAATAATGGTCTGTGTGCAAAACGTGTAATTTATTTTTACCTACATAGAGAAAACCGTACTATTTACTGTGTGATCTGCAGTTATTGAACTATTTCTCCATCCAGCGGTGGAAGCATGTGATCTCCATATATATGCGCTTATTCAGATGTATAAGTTTTACATGTGAATAAAGACTTTCTTTTCCTTAGTCTTACATTGTGATTCAACTCAGGTTCTTGGAATCATTAAATCCGTAGTACTCCTTTTTTATACCGACACTACCTCTCTCTGTAACCAGAAAACATGCGTTTTTCTCTCATGACCATTTTAGCTCTACTAGGCCCGACATTGGGATCCACTCTTCCTATCCATGCCGGACAAAGACCTACAATCCAACATGCCCCAGTTCCGGACTCTAAAAAACCTTTTCCTAATCCTGGACAATCTGGGTCTACAGAGCATACGAAATCTCAGTTGAACTCTGTTCCTTGGGGATGGTGGTGGCATCGAGACCAGTTACCGTAGAATCTCCCTAAGACCGGTCATACTTAGCTTTACTTAATAAGATAAAATAGCAATAAAAACCAAAAGATAGTATGGTCTTAGGTACGTTTTATTTTAATGAATGTCTATTTTAACATATGGCTTATACTTTGTACTTTTTGTAATGGAAGGCTTCTGTAACACGAATGCCATATACTCCTCCATATCTTGTATAACTTACTCAATAGAGTAAGATGACTCAATAAACTTTTCCTTTAGCTCCTTCCTTTCAGCTATAAGCTGTTAGATCTATAGTATCTCTCGGGCACACTAATAATACCATAAAAAAGAGAAAAAAATAAAAATAAAAACAGAAAAGAAGGAAAAAAAGAAAATCGGATCATGCCAACCTATTATTTATTTGTTAGATCTGTGAGTATTTTCTGCTGTTGTTACTGCCATTCCATACCTTAAGCTTTGGCTAAATTACTTTCTAATAAGTATAGACTTTTTCTTCCATTTTCCAGTTTTCGAAAACAGCTCGCGTACTCTTTTGCCTCCGACACTATTCAGGGCATATATATTGCTATATAACTCTCCAATCTTAACCTACACTAGTATAGACTTAGGACTCTTAAAGTTATACAATCCATCATCCACCCCCTTTAAATAAGCTCATTGAACCAACCTGCAACCGGGAAAGTAGTAAGAACTTGTTATTTTCTCTCTGTTGTCATTTCTCATTTTATCTCTTCGCTCTTTAATACTATGACTGTAGCTAAGGAGAGACTAGCTCATTTCTACGGTCGCATTGCTGGAGATAAAGTCCCTGATTCCGATCTCGCCTGTCGTCGATCCTGCTATGAGTTTGTGCTGCAAGTACTGCGGTTAGTAGAATCCAACTACAAGTTGGCCCGGCAGCCAGACTATCCCGGGTTGCCCACACGGCCTCGTGTTTGTCGCTTAGTTGCCAGTGACCAAGATACACAGACTCCGGTTCTCAATTCTACTGTGGATGTGGTTGATTCTCCTAAGATCCGGGAATCTCCGAACGATCTCTTGGATCGGCTTGCGGACTATCAGTACGTCAAACAACTGCTTTTTGGCTACAAACATTCCGACGATTTGTCAGAATCAGAACAGTTCTGGAATATCTGGGACACAGCCAAGTACGAATTCGTCAATTACTGGATCGATAACATGCGATCTGACGATCCCCGTATCTTCGATCTCGAACAGGCCCAGAGCCAATACTCTACAGCATCTTTCGAAGACGCTCTAATATGTCAGCTGGAACAGAATCGATATCACAAAACTTGATACCATACTATCAGTTCTTAGCCTCTGCGAAAGGCGCGAAAGGAGAATATCCAACAACCCCAGTTTGATTAACTGCCGGCTAGTTTCTCTACCAATTTACGAATTACGATCCAAACAAGGGTTTACTTTCCTTTAATTCTATACTGAACATTTTGAGCGTGGTCTACATATAACTATAACTAAATTTCAAACTAGAACCACCACTAATGCTACATACAACTGGAACATTTATTCTCAGCTTTTATATACCCTTTTGCAGTATGATAGATACAGTTCAAAAACCATGAACCTGTTCCATGATCACATGGTCGGTTTTCTCCTCCGATTCGTCCGAGGAAGCTAGTCTTATCATTGGTAGCCTCACAGTATCGACCCAGACCGTCTCCGGACTTTGTAATACCTATTTCTCCTTAGCAACCTCTCTCTCACCTACTTAAACCAATAATCTATGGGGTAAGAAAACGGTTGATTGGTTACTATGGAAACGTTAGGGTGGGGTTTATTTTTATCTTCTCTCCCTCTTTCTAGCATTAATTCTCTTCTTCTTCTTCTTCTTCTTCTTTATTCCATCCATTCTCATCTCCCAGCAACCGAGCCGCACAAATTTTTTTTTCTGGCAAAATTTTCCGGGGTTCGCTTTATTCTCCCTACGCCACCTCGTATCTCCCTCTATTTCCGTCCTTCGACTCCCCCTCCCCTTAAGGTAAAACTGCGAATATTTGGACTCAAGCTTTTGCTCGAATCTATATTTCTTTGCTTACGTGCTTGGCTTTTCATTTAAGTCTCACTTGCACAGTTTCTCCTCTCCTTTATTTTTTAATATAAGCGGCCGGCCCCGTTTTCTGCCCTTATTATTTCTCCCCCAACCCCACCATCTTCCCTTGACAACCAAGTAGCTATGGCAACCAAAGACCTTTCCACATTAGCCAATACTACATCATCGTCTTCCTCCACCAATCATAATACCTTTTCCTCTATATCTAATAATTCCAAATCATCTCTTCTACCTGCTGCAGCTGCAACTTCTCCCTCCTCATTCACTCGCCATGTTCATGGACTCTACCCTCTCCCTCACCTGATATTAGATGGACTAACTCCGATATCTTCTGATGAAGATGAAGTCTGTTTAAAGTCCATCCCTATTTCCAGCAACAATCGTCGGCGGTTCGAAGCCGGTCTTGGTGGACACCGCCGTCGTGTTTCCTATACTGTCGGTGCCCAGTCTCTTCCTAGCCCTTTCGAATACTCTGAGTCTGATGCTGAATGTTCTGATGATTTTGATTGCTCTCGTGCAGATCTAGAACCTTGCCGAAAACGAGCTCGACAGTCCTGCTCTACTCCTCGTGACTGTAAACAACCTCGTTCTGGCAGAGGTATTCCGCGTTCTGACTATGAAGCTCGTCATCGTTGCTTTAATTATATCGTCGATGCGGTAGACGAAGCTTGGGCTCGGTACTATAACTCTACTATGGATGCCGAGCAGGAGATATACTCCGAAGATGCCTTAAGTGGTACTAGCAATGAACAAGATCTATCCACCGGACTTGTCATTGACACCATCGAAGATCATTGGAGCGACCACAGCTGTCAAAGTCGACTGTCTTCTTCCTCTCGAGTGGCTTCTACGCTTCCTCGCAACATTCATCTTCAAAAGCTGAAGGATAAACTTTTAGATGCCAAATACCGGCTGGAAACTTGTTTAGAGGATACTGACCGCCGTGCGGCTGCTGCGTTCTGGCAAGTTTGGGATCGTATCAAGTACACCGCGGCTGACCTATGTGAGGAAGACGATGATGATGCTGAGAACAAATTGCTGGAGCTGGAAGCGGGAAGATACAGTGCTTGCTGCGACTAACCGGAACCTGCTTTTTCAGATTGAAATTTGAGGTTCAACCCTACTACTGGTTTATATCCCGTTTCACTCTCTTCTCTTATCACCTGTTTATAATTATACCCCGCCAATTCCTTTTTTCTTAAAAAAAGAAAAACAGAAGATTCCCTTCTACAATCTCATGCTTACCAATCCGCCTAAGACTGGTCTGAACCGCTCACGGGTCAATCGACACCAAAGGATAAGAAGAAGATAAAAATAGACAGGAACTATTTTTTTTCTTAATTCCAGTTGGATTGCCACAAATGAGATTTATACCGTCTACCAGACTATTGTACATTATATTTTTACTTGGATATATATATAAACCTTCAGCTACACAATAAGCAATACTTATATATACTCATGTTCATTTCATGTATAGATAATTATAGCAGATTGTCCTGAAAACCAAACAGCGACGCAAACTGAGACTTATACGTAGCGACCATCCTCCAATTCATAAAACTTGTTTTCAATATCATTAGAGGAAAGGGACTTGTTCTCATCTAAACTCTTCGCCAATTCGATAATAATAGGCCTGGAGTGATCCCATTCCTTCCAAAACTTGTTGCTTTCTTCAATCTTAGTACCAGTGGTTCGCGAAAGCATCATTTCCTGCGAGCTTTGAACAATACGTAAATTATTCTTGTACATAATGATGTTCTCTTCAGATTTTTCTGACTGAACCAATTTGGATACCTTTCGTATCAAATCAGTTAGAAAAGCAAAGCAGCGGGCTCTGGCATCCACATCGTCCTGGCTTACATACCCTGCTTTCTTCCAGAGCTTATCAGTATTGATTGCGAGATTTCCAAACATAATATTAAACAAGAATCAGCTATAAGACAGAAATATAGAGTATTTATCAAGAAATGAACCCGATCCACTAATTAATACCGTTGAACGGGAAATTATAGTCCGGAGGAGGCTGGGATCATGAGACGACTTCCCAGTTTCGTAACATCCAATAGTAACTAGAACTGGTCAGCGGGGAGCAACTATATCTATCGTCTGCAGTGGTGCATCGACACATCCACCAATCAGGAAGGCCGAGTGTGGGCATTAATATTACAGGAGGCTTTGAAATTGTTAATACAACTAATTAACTAACTAACTAACTAACCAATCAGTGAAATTTCATGCCCACTAATAAACAATTAATTATGTTCCCTATTTTTTCTTCATAGGTCTGTAGTAATTGCCATCATCACAGTTAAAAGAATGAATTTGCTGGAGGTAAACCCTAGAATGGCTCATTGCCGGCGAGTGATGCCCACATCAGCATTTCGCAATCTATATTCTCGCAATTCACCCGTAGAGTCCTTATCGCGCGACCATTGACCCCATCCAGGTAGTCGGATGACCATGCAAGTTGCATTATCATCACCACCTGTAGCCTCTACAAACTGAATGACGTCCTGTGCAGCCTGTTGAGGGGTACCTCTTTTGCTTCCTCGCTGTTCCACTCCTGTTATAATTAGATCAACAATTTCTTGGTCGCTCATCATCCCACTGACTCCATCTGAGAAAAGAACCAGGAATCCATCCAAAGTATTAATATTCTGATCGATCTTACGTTGGACTATGTCCGGCTCTGCAGACACCCCCATACGCTTCATCCGTCGATCACCAAATGCCCGGGTCACTGCTACATTTCCAAACCGCTCTTCTCCAAAGGAGTCAATCATAACACTAGCGGCATACCGACGAATACGCCTGGACTCTTCGGGGGAAGATGGATGGTGGTTGTGAGTTAACGGATGGGCAACCCCAAACTTGTCCGCAATAATGCATCGGCTGTCTCCAACTTGAGCAACAACAATTGATACTTCAGCATCCCGCACCCAATAGGGCTTATCAGGATCATGCGAATAAATGTAAACTGATGTACAGGTTGACCCGGCCTGTTTCTTTTGATCTATTGTGTAGTCATAATCTGCTGTTAAATAGGCTAATGGTAACCTATAGGCCAAGTCGTCAGTTTCTGAAACATTTAGATAATTTTTCTGTAGTGATCCTATGCGACGTTTCCAATATCCGCTAACTGTCTCGCTATATTTGGCCTCTATATCTGAGGCCGATGCAAGATCGCAACATTCAACATAGGAGGATAAATTATTAGCCAGAAACTCAGCACATTCTGGACCACCATGTCCATCATAAACACCAAAGTTAAAAACCTGATGGACTTTGGACTTGTTGCGCCGCGCTTTAGGCAGGAATGATGTGTTAGCTGGCAATTCAAGAAGGCTGGCAGAATAGCGATCTTCATTTCGAGGGCGGTCCATTCGACTACTAACATGTCCAACATAACTGGGAACTTGTAGTAAATTCACACGCAGGGATACAGGTTTCCCGGATCCATCAACCGATGCAGATTTGGCAACATAAAACGAGCTCACCAACCGGCAGAATCGTGCCTGCGGTACCTGGAATTTATTTACGAGAGCCTGTAACATGATAACCCCGATATATATATACTATTTTATACATAAAACCAAACGGGGGGAAAGAAGAAAAAGGCAGAGAAGCGAATTCAATTCTGATAATGATACTGGCCAGTTATAGAACGGAAAAATCGGATTATTTTTGTCGTTCCTTAGAGTTAGCACCTACAGACGGAAACACACCAATATGTTTCAAGAGAACTAATAATTTAGCTCAATTCCCCAGTCAGATAAACAAAGCCAAGGAGGATATATTGAGCACAAGAGCAACCGCCTTTCAAATAATTTAGTTGTAGAATTCCTCAGTGCTCTGTGGGTTGTTTAATCTAATAAATTTCTTGCGTGCACCGATGTTCAGAAAATGCTCAGTCTTACACCACAATTGCAGCCCAGACCTATTAAAACTGTCAGTAATCACTATTAAATATAGAAATTTTCTGATTAAAACTCGATTATGCACTGTATGCCCCGGTAGGGAAAAAATGTCGTCGACCCTGTAACGATATCTCTATTGAATTTACTTTGATGGAATTGATTTGATTCTTTAGGATTTTTTGTTGGGAGATGGAAATGGGAACACACTGCTCATAGCGTTATCATCATCATCCGCCTCATTAGAATCGTCAAGAAACAGTCAGCGACATTCGCATATATAGTAATTTACATCATTACGATAGTAATATTCAGATATGCTTGAAGGCTTAGCTGCCTCGATTTTAAATCGATTCCTGGTAAGTATTACCCATTTATCGTGGCTTCCCTACTTCAATCCTAACCACATAGGGCGCCTATGTCAAAAACTTTGATCCGAACCAATTGAACATTGGTATTTGGAATGGAGATGTTACTTTAAGAAAGTTAGAACTTAAGCAGGAAGCTTTGGATGAATTGCGGTTGCCGGTAGATGTCGTTAACGGTTATCTAGGACAGTTGACTCTCCAAATACCCTGGTCCAATTTGAAATCTAAACCTGTAAGAATGTCTATTAAGGATGTTTATATTCTAGCTTTACCTCGAGTAAATATGCCATACGATCCTGAAGAAGAGGAGCGTCGAGCCTACCGTGCAAAAATGGATCGTATTGAAAAGTATGAGATGATCTACGCGCATGATAGGACTGCCACTAATACTACTGCAACCGAGGAACAACTGAAAAACGAGTCCTTTGTGGAATCTCTTACCACTAAGATTATTGATAACTTACAGATATCCATTGAAAATATTCACATCCGTTACGAGGATGATATATCTGCTCCTGACCACCCCTTTTCGGCTGGTATTACTTTAGCTGAATTATCTGCTATTACTACCGACAGCTTCTGGGCTCCAAATATATCACAGTTGGTGACCCAAGTGACGCATAAATTAGCTACTTTAAAGCATCTTAGCATTTATTGGAATACCGACTCGGACTTCATTCCGCGGACTACTTTCGACGAGTTCTCCGCAGCTTTTGCTGAACGTATTCGCACAGAGCAAAACAGTCCACAGAATTTACAGTACGTTCTTAAACCGGTCTCTGGAATTGCACGTATTATTCTTGACAAAAGCTCTGTTCCTCACCGCCCTAAGATTCGTTCTCATCTAGCTTTCAATGAAATTGGAATAGCACTAGATGAACATCAATATCAGAACGCTCTTTTATTAGGAGATCTATTTCGAATATTTCTTCGTACTCAACGGTTTAGAAAGTTTCGCCCCAAAGCTTCGCCAAAGGAGGATCCAAAAGCTTGGTTTGTCTATGCCGCCAAAGTCGTATATCAGGAAATTCATGCAAAGAATGAAGTATGGACTTGGGAATATATGCGAAAGAGGAGGGAAGACCGTCTGAGATATATAGCACTGTATAAGCTTGATGCTCGCCGCACAATATCCTCCGAAGAAAAGTCTGAATTACATAATCTGGAATCTAAACTATCTTATGATGATTTAAGGCTTTATCGAACTATAGCCAGAAATCAACTAAAGGCCGAGAACATTCAAACGAAGCAGGAGGCTCCGCAATCTTCATCGTGGACATCATGGTTCTGGGGTAGCTCAAGTGCAAGTACGTCTTCGAAAAATAGCTCAGCTTATGACACAAAGGTGATATCTACTGAAGCCTCAA
Source organism: Tortispora phaffii (assembly GCA_030574555.1). Lineage (NCBI taxonomy): Eukaryota > Fungi > Ascomycota > Trigonopsidomycetes > Trigonopsidales > Trigonopsidaceae > Tortispora > Tortispora phaffii. The sequence continues at coordinate 57,238 of JAJMFE010000017.1, read as the reverse complement.
ACTCAGATGAATTCATGACAGAGGAGCAGCGGAAAGAGCTATATGAAGCTATTGAATGGGATGAAAGAAAGGCCGTAGCTGAGCTGGAAGAAATACCTAAAGATGTAATTAGATACCAATTTCAGCTAACGATAGCAGGTGGCGGTTTTGCTCTGATTAAAGGGCCAATGCAAGCGAGATCAGAAATAGCTGCCATTAACTTTACAGAGTTTTCTTCTACCTTATTATTCCGACTTGATTCTTTTCTTGCTGGATTCAGTCTTCAAGAATTTACCATAATTGACGGTACCACTCCAAACACTCTCTACAAGAAGATGGTACGATTAAATAGGTCTGCCACTGCCTCTAATGGATCTCAGGAAGTTGAGTCACGTCTCCAGTATGTGTCATCTTCAGTATTCGAACCTGAAAGCTTGATTCAAGAATCCAAATCATTGGAAGAAGATCCCTTTTTTCAATTTGCCATTGACCAGAATCCTATTGATGGAGAGGCAGATTCGAAGATTGCCGCTAAAATGAGAAGTATAGATTTTTTTTACAATCCAAGAATTGTAGAAGAAATTAGCAAATTTTTCAAGCCACCCAAGAAACATATGGAAACTATTGGAGCGTTATTACATGCTGCTTCCGCAACAGTTGAAGGAATTACTAACCAGACTCGAGCTGGACTTGAGTATGCATTAAAAGAGCACAAGACTGTCAGTGCAAAGCTTGATATTCAAGCACCTGTTATTTTTATCCCTCTAGATGTTACTGACTACAATTCGTCTTGCCTCGTCATCAATATTGGACAAGTGAATGTTAGTAACTCATTGGTCAGTCCTGAAACTACTCGGAGGATCCAGGCAAAAGAGAGACAAACATACAACGAAGAAGATTGGAAAGAATTAGAGGATGCTATGTATGATCGCTATAACTTGCAACTTGATTCTACCCAGGTTCTATTGGCACCTTCTCATGAGCTGGCTATGCGAGGACTTGAAGACTCATCGATAACTACTTACAATTTAGTAGACAGAATATCCTTGAATCTTCTCCTGTCTGTCTCAATCATGCCCAGAGCACTGAATCTTACACGCTTTATGTTGTCTGGTAGATTGCCCGTGCTACAAGTGAACTTCTCTGATTGGAAATACAAAGCACTGATGCAGATTATCAATGAAGCAATACCACATTTTAGTGATAAACTGGAACGGATTGATAGTAAGCTGGAAGCAGATATTGGGTTTGATGAAGAAAATGTCATAGCTATTCTACAAAATGAGTCTTCATCTGGAACTATAACCGAAGATGTGTTAGATGCTGCTGACATATTATCTCCAGCACCGGCGGCCACAGAAACCGTGGAATACAACCACGAAGAATGGAAGCAGAAAATCTTTCAGGTACAGTTTGTCGTCGAGAAAGTTGAAGTTGTTCTTTTAAAGGAAATTTATGAAATTGAACTAAAGCAAGTCCCATTAGCTAACCTGCAGCTAACCGGCTTTGATTTCATCCTTAACAAAAGACAATACGACATGACAGCCCATGTTATACTACAGAAGTTGACAGTTTTGGACTTCATCTCAGACGGATCTGATAGTGGGCTTCACGCCTTAGTAAGTTCGGCAATGTCTGATGAAGAGATGGGCGAACCTCTTTTTACTGTAGACTACTATAATATAGAGGGAGAGTCCCCAGAGTTTAATAAAGTTTATGAAGGATTCAATCAGACGGTTGACTTGAAGCTTTCTACTCTGAATTTTAATGTGACAGGCTCAAGTGTACTTGAGTTATTTAGTTTCATTTTGTCTACATTTAGTGGATCTAACAATGATTCAAGTACAGATTCAGAAGAAATTGGCGCCAGTTCCAGTTCCAGTTTGAATGAGAACAAGAACACTGAAGATCAACGTACATTGATGAAGCTTAATGTTTCCCTATCCACTATTCAAGTCATTTTCAATGACGACGGAATTCAGTTGGCTACTTGGAAGCTTTCCCAGGCGGACTTTGACTTGAAGATGTTGGAAGAATCTATGAAAATCGAAGGTAGCTTAGGCGTATTTTCTTTAGACGATGACACTAATCTTGGAACTAGCCCGGATAATGTTTTAAGAAAGTTGATCTATATCAATGGGGATAATTTGGCGCACTTTAAGTTTGAATCTTATTCGGCGTCGCAACCCTCTACTCTTGATTATGACTCTTTCTTATTTTTCAGATGTGCTTCAGTGAACATAAATTTTGTGCAAGAACCATTTAGGCAGCTTTTTTCATTTTTAGTCAAATTCCAGAGGATGAAAGCACTTTATGACAGCGCTCGGGATGCAGCGGTTGCACAAGCGTCACAAATGGAGGCACCAACGAGGATGAAGATTGATGTCGATATAGATGCCCCAGTGCTGTCTTTTTTATCTTCAGGAGACAACAATATTGGTAAGCCTGATATACTAATGGCTGATTTGGGCTCAATATACATTTTCAATGAGTTCGTACCTGAAGGAGATGAGGCGGGCCTCTTAAATAAGATCACAGTTGGAATAAAAGACACCAAGGCACTTTCTTTATTTAGCTTTGATGAGTGCGAGCAGAAAATTCATATTGTTGAAGATTTAGACTTATCGTTTGATATAATATGCGCAGACCACAATAGATTTCCAAATAGACCTGAAATGGTTGTCGAGACTCACTTTTCGGATTGCGATTTGAGGTTATCCGATCTTCAATATCAAATGATTTTGCGCCTTATCTCAGAACTACCACAGGTTTTTTCTGGGGTACAATATGACCCTGAAGAAACCGACGATAATTTGGATCAGATAAAAGGAGAATTTGGCGATGATGCTAGCTCCGATTCTTCAAGCTCTATGGCTGAAAACCAGAAAGAGACTACTCAGGAAATTATTAGTCCTAAGAAAAGAGATCACTCGATTCATTCAGCCACCGTTAATCAAGCGCCTGAGCTACTTTTAGGGGATTCACCTCTTTGGTCTAAACTAGAAGTTAATTTTTATCTGAACTGTATTAGTCTTAAACTGTTTCGTGATACTTATGCAGTGTCAACAGAGATGATTGATAGCCATATATTCTCCGAATTGGCCTTGAACCAGATCGGTATGAAATTAAGATTATTGAGCAATGGAGATATGGAGTCAGAAATGAAGCTCAAATCTTTTTCTATTAGAGACGTTAGACCTGACACTGCAAGCGTATTCCGTGATATTATCCCTTCTTCCACTGACGACTCTTATCAATTTCTTGGAAGTATGACCTTTACATCAGGTACCCCAGGGTGCTTGTTCCTGATACTAACTGTGGATAGTCCGCGGATAGTGTTTGCGTTGGATTATGTTTTTGAAATTCTTCGTTTTACCGAACCACCAGATCATTATGAATTGGACCAGACTGAAAAGGGAGGAGAACAGATATTGGAACTAACCAATGGTTTGGAGAATTCTAAAGATACCGAGACAACGACTGTTCATTGCCGAATTAATATTGTAAATGCTTCAGTCATGATGGTGAAAGATCCTGAAAATTCCGCATCACTTTCGATTGTGTTAAGGATTAGACAAGTATTGCTGGCAAAACAATCTGTAACAACTCTTTCTATCTCCGACGTTGGCATTTACTTAGCTTATGCAGATGCAATTGAAGCGAAACATGTTCGAATATTAGATGATTTCAGTGTTACCGCTTCACTAGATAGTCAACAGTCCACAGATGCCCTTCATTTGCTCTTAATCGAGGCAGATATCGAAGAGCTTGTCTTAAGATTATCTTTGCGAGATATCCTACTTGCTATTGAGATTGTTAACAAAGCTACAGAATATAATAGCTCGTCGAGAAAGCCGTCTAAGGGAAACAAATCAGTGAGTGGTGATATTAATAGAATTTCACATAAACAGAAAAGTATCACTGATGGGACAAGATCAAAGTCTGCTATTTCGCGAAAGAGAAATGCCAAAAAACCGAAGAATTTTGAGACTATTCTTTCGCGAGAAACTTTAAGAGTATCCTTTAATGGCATGAGGCTAGTGGCCATCTCCACCCCAAATGAATTACCTATGCTTGATCTCAAAATTCATGCATTCGAAGTGAACGTCTCTAATTGGTCTACAGATATTGAAGGATCTTCTGTGATCGACTTATATTGTAATATTTATAATTTTTCGAAGTCTTCTTGGGAACCTTTGATAGAACCTTGGACGGTTGGATTTCACTTTCAGCGATTAAACACTAAGGAGGGATTTCTGTTTGATGTATCATCGAGGAAATCTTTAGAAATTACGATCACATCTTACTATATTGCACTAGCTTCACAAGCGATTCGAATGCTTACATTGTGTCAAGATATTAGCAGAAGGGACGTGGAAGACCCTTATCGCCTTATTAATGAAACCGGACTTACACTTCGTATTAGTGCTGAACATGGAGAACTTGAAGGTATGGAGAAGAATGTCGTTTTAAAAGACGGTGAGATGAAACATTGGAGATTTGAGGAGTGGCAGCGTCTGCGGGAGAATTTGAATACTGAGAGGCAGCATAGTTCAGTTTCGATCGAGTTCATTGACTGTGATATAGATCCTATACAGAACATAAACGTTATTCGAGATGGAGAAGAGTTATACACACTTACACCTAGAATTGACGGAGTGATGCATCGCTTAGTCTGTGATGTAAAGCTTGATTCTATCAGCGGACTGAAATACATCACATTTCGGTCTTCATACGTGATTGAGAATGCTACAGAACAGGATATACAGTTAAGATTCGTATCGGAAGGGGATTTTGTGGAATTAACTGTTATAGCTGGTAAAAGCCATGCCATTCCAATTCGACACATCTTTACTAAGATGATAAACCTGAGGCCAGTAGCAAAGGGTTCCAGTTACCTATGGTCTACTATCAATTTATCCTGGCGACAAAATTTGCAGAAAGAAGCTATAAGCATAGAATGTGCTTCAGCTACTCGCGATTCAACTCCATTCTATATTCAGGCACACCCTATCTACAACAAGACTGAAAAATTAGCTTCCTTATATCCCTATATGAGAGTTAGACTGACTGCTCCTATTCAAATTCAGAATCTTCTTCCTTTTGACTTAATTTATAGAGTTTTTGATAAAGAGAGCCGCCAGACCTGGGAGGGCACTTTAAAGAGAGGCGAACATGCCAATGTTCACTGCGTCCATTTAGAGCACTTGCTTCTACTTAGTGTAGAGGTAGCAGAGCAAGGATACGCAAAATCTGGGTTTGCTGTGATTGTTGAGGGCTCAGCGAATTCTTCAAAATATAAAAGAGAATACGAACTTCTAACTAGCAACGAGGAGGGTCAGAAACTTAGGTTAAAGCTCCACTACCAAACACTTCCAGAATCGGGAGGCGCATTTACAGTAGCAGTATATGCTACTCATGTAATACTAAACAAGACTGGAATGGATATTCAAGTCAAGTCCCGATCTAATATTGTGGTTTCAAGATATAGCGAACATTTCACTGACAATAATGGGGAAAGATCAGCAATCCCCAAAATGTTCTCTTTCTCAACTGATGGGAACTCCAATCGTGCTTCGATTCTTGCAGGAGAGGCTGGATGGAGTGATCCAATTAGTTTCGAAGCTATCGGTAACGTTGGAGAGGTAATTGTAAGCTCTGATGTTCATCAATATGATATACACCTCGGAGTAGAAGTTCAGGAAGGCGATGGGAAGTACCAGTTAACGAAGGTTGTAACTTTATCACCTCGTTTCATATTGGTGAATAAACTAGAAACCGACCTCAGAGTCCGGGAATCGGGTAGTACGACATCTGAGACCATTACGTCGGAACAGTGGATTCCATTCTATTCGTTTCGTAAGGGCTCAGAGCAGAAACTATCATTTAGCCTACCAGGAAATAAAGCTCAATGGTCTGTACCCGTCACTGTGTCTGATATTGGCCATGTTTATGTAAAGCTGGTAAACCAGGAGAAAAAGCACGATCTGTTACGGCTAGATATATTCATGCAAGGGCCCACAATTTTCGTTCAAATTCATAAAGAGAGAAAAGCATGGCCTTATTCTTTACGAAATTACACAGACCAGGAGATTATCTTTTATCAAAGCGATCCACATATTGTGGCAGATATGGACGAACGTGACGCACTGATTGCAGCTCGCTCAAAATTTAAAGCCATCAAATACAGACTTCCTCCTAAAAGTGTCATGGCTTATGCCTGGGATTTCCCATCTGCTAAGAACAAAGAATTAGTTATAGTTGTATGTGGTCAAAAGCGGCACTTACAATTTGCTGAAATTGGTACTTTGCCACCTATGGTACTTAAAGATGACGACGGAACAGATATGACGGTTCTTCAGTTAGACATTGTTGCAGAAGGACCGAGTCAATGTTTACTAATTTCTGAATACGACAGAGATACCAGCATGTATAAGTCATCAAACCAACTTAATAGCAAAGGGCAATTGACTTTCACAGTTGATGATGAGAGTGAATCAACGGAGGTAGTATTCAAAGCACAGCTGAAACTTGAGGGTATATGTGTATCTCTCGTGAATAAACATCTTCAGGAGCTGTGCTACATCAGTATGAAAGGGTTGGAAGTAAACTACACCGAATCTGCGCATTATCAAACCATATCAACCAAGATTAAGTGGATACAGATTGATAATGATCTTTATGGAGGAGTTTTCCCTATATTATTATACCCAACCGTGCTGCCTCGAACTGGAACAGACGTTGAGAACCACCCCACGCTATCAGGTTCTGTAACTAGAGTGAAAGACGATTCTCACGGAGTAATATTTATCAAGTACGCCACTGTACTTTTGCAAGAGATTACCATTGAAATTGATGAGGATTTTTTGTTTGCTTTTATCGACTTTTTAGACGTTCCCGGGGCGACTTGGAATACCGAGAAGGTGTCAAAATTAACTGACGATAGGTTTGCTATACCCGAACCTCCCGAGTCTGGTGCGGGAACTGATGTTTATTTTGAGGTACTACATATTCAACCAGCACTTATTAATCTATCCTTTGTGCGGACAGACAGGATAAGTGTTGAAGACAAAGTCAATACCGATGGGCTCATCATGTACTTCATAAATGTGCTAACCATGGCCATCGGAAATATTAACGATGCCCCTATCAAACTTAATGCATTATTCCTTGAAAATGTGAGAGGATCATTAGCAACTCTCAATCAAAGTATCGTGCAACATTACGGACAAGAGGCTCTTTATCAGGTTCACAAACTCATTGGGTCGGCAGATGTTCTAGGCAATCCGGTTGGATTGTTCAATAATATTAGCTCTGGTGTTTTAGACATTTTCTATGAACCATATCAGGGATTTGTTATGAATGATAGGCCACAAGATCTTGGAATTGGTCTCGCTAAAGGTGGAATGAGTTTTATCAAAAAATCTGTATTTGGATTCAGTAATAGTTTTGCACAGTTTTCAGACAGTATCGCCAAAGGCCTGGCAGTAGCTACTATGGATGAAGAGTATCAGAAGAAGCGGAGAGCCATGAGAAGAAATCGCACACAGACAGGAAACAGCGGAATTTACGCAGGGGCAAACTCTCTTTTGAGTAATGTTGCCAGTGGAATTACTGGAGTTGCGATGGCTCCTGTCAGTGAAGTGGCTAAAGAAGGTGCTTCTGGTTTTATGAAGGGACTAGGCAAAGGACTAATAGGCCTGCCAACCAAGGCTGCAATTGGACTTTTTGACTTCGCTGGAAATATTAGTCAAGAGATACGCAGTACAACAATGGTATTCGACGAAAAAGTTTTAGATCGCATACGACTTCCAAGATATATTGCTCCCGATGGTGTTATACGTCCATATTCAGAACGGGAGGCATTAGGTCAGTGCTGGTTAAGACTCTCCAATGATGGCGAGTTCTTTGAGCAAAAGTACATCGGGCACACTGATATTGTTGGAGGCAAAGCTGTGATTGTATCTTTTGATTATATAGTTCTCATTGTAACTGCCAAACTCCGTGCCGAATGGGTTGTACAAATATCTGACATCAAAAAAGTATCTCTTAGAAATTCCGGAATTCAGATTATACTGAGAAATGACGAAGAAGGACCTTTCATTCCATTATCGGATAAGCACAGCCGCGTTTATCTCTATGATTGCATTAGCGTCGCTGCTAAAGCTTACAATCGCCAGTCTCATGCAATCATATAGAGACTTTAGTACATTCTATACATGATTTGTATTTTGTTTATGCTTGTTTAGGTCATATAGGCTTCAAAGATCAATTAAAAGATAAATCTATGTAAAATTATATATCATAGTTCGTCATGCTGCTTCTTGGTACTGTGAATTTTATTCAAGGGGTGTTTAATCATGCTGGATAGTACTTCGAATACCATATCGGCAGCTGCAAGGGCAGTCGACTCAGCTCGATCATCATAGGCTGGGGCCACTTCTACCACATCAAATCCAACCAATTTTAATGGTTCCAACCCTCTAAGTATTGTTTTGAGTTCTCGAGTTGTCCAACCCCCGGTCTCGGGAGTACCTGTACCAGGTGCCAGACCAGGATCAATAGTATCAATATCGAGGCTGAGATAAACAGGACCATTCCCCACCCTTTCAGAAATTCTCTTGATAATTCCTGAAACGCCAATAAAGTCTATTTCGTGCGCTTCGATATATTCCCAGCCTTGGTTTGTGTCAGCTTTGTAGTCCGAATAATCGGTACCACTCAACCGGGTTCGTAAACCGGCATGAATACATGATCCATTCGCCAACAGTCCTTCTCTAGATGCCATCCATAACATAGTACCATGAGTAAATTCTGCATCGTCTACTTCAGTAAAGCCCCAGCCAGGATATTTGTCGCCTGCCCAGGTATCTAGATGAGCGTCGAAATGTATCATATGAATAGGTCCATAGATTTTGTGCAAAGCTCGAAGAGCAGCTAAAGATATACTATGATCCCCTCCCAAAGTAATCAAGCGTGGGTGTGCCTTGCCATCAAGCGACATAGAGGAACTTTGAGGTGTCATTACAGGATGCGACAACAGCTCAGTATACGCAGTTTCCATTTGCATAAGAGCAACTTTAGGATTAAACGGAGTTACAGGAACATCACCACAGTCAATGATGTGAGCCCAGTCCATAAATGGATTTACTCCTGCTCTAGCATTGAATGATCTAAACGGGGTCTGTCTAGCGCTGGCAGCCCGGATGGCCCGAGGACCAAAACGAGCACCACTTCGATAGGATACGACGGAATCAAAAGGAACCCCAATTATCGCCAAATCAAAAGGAGTCTGTGTATGTACTAGACATTTCGTATGATTCAGGTGTCCAAAGGTAGATATACCCGAGTAAGATAGATCAAAATCCCATTTCGTATCGATATCATCGTTGCTTGCATAGCACAGCTCGAGAAAAGAAATAATATAGACTGAAATATTTTTCATTAATAAAAATTCTTATCCTATTGACTAGTAGAGATAATAAGTTGTTGTGAAGGTAAAAACATAAGCTTGGATGATATAATAATATTTTGGCGGATACGATAAGCGCTTAGCGTCTACCATATCGATTGCAAGCTGTGATTGGCTCGGAACGATAAGAAGGAATTCATAGCGATTAACATAATTCGGAAAACTCGGAAGCTATGCTAATCCCCATTGTAAACGATGGAAACCCATCGACTAATTAGAAATTGTCCATCTTCTATTTTTATTTCTATTTCAGTTTTAATTTTGTTCTAAGTGTAATCTAATGACTGAAACATTTATCTAACCTATCGAAGTAATAGGGAACCGAGCAGAGATGTATTGGACAGAGAAAGAGGCACGATTTAAATGGGTACAACATCTATCTGATCTTTCTCATGGAACCTGTTATTGACAGAAACAAAAGATATGTAAATAAAATGACAAGCAAAATCAAAATATGTAAGGGGAGGGAGTAAAAAGCATAGATTAAAACGGCATACTAACGCGGATTCCTAGCATGCTGGATTCCAATTGTCCAGGAAGTTTTGACGAGTGTTCTTCATCCACGCAGAACGTTTATGAGGAAAATTGAACTCCCCTTGTTTATGATAGAAGCTTTGTTGGAGATAGTTAATGAGTTTGAAATTATCATGTCGAGGCTCAAGCATGACGGTTTCGGTACGGGGGTCATCGAGGAACATGAAATGAGTGACAGACTGAATCCAACTAGGCACAATATTTGGCCCACGGAATTTCTGATCACCAACCAGAACGTGAAATCCGCGATCATAATCAGTTACAGGTACATGCTTAGCAATGGCGTCCTCTTTAGCCCAGTAGATCTCGGCATACATGAAAGGATGACCGTCGAAGGAGCCAATTAGGGGCAAAGCATGCCTGTCAAGTAAGATATTAGAAAAGTAAGTCTCTTGAGCAGCAGTATCATCTTGCATGCCCCAAAAGGCCCCAACCCTTGGAATGTTCATCCATGTAGACCAAGTTGAAAAATCAGCGGCTACGACCTTTCTAAGGGAAAAGGTCTTCGAAAGGCTAGGGATATAACGAGTATAGACCACGGTACCAGGGAGAACCAAGGGCCGTAGGGGATGCGTGATATAATCTGTAGAGGTGTAAACAGTGGGCCTCACTGTAGGCGGTTTGTTGAAACTAGAAACTGAAGCCAAGAAGTAAGGAGACTGGAGCCATGAAAAGCGAGAAAACTGAAAAGGTTCGGCTTTAGCGGGATCCTGGGAATCAAGCAGCACAGAGTAACGAAGGGGTTCAATTTTGGATTCATACTGTTTGTCACAAGTAAAATTCACGCTTACTTTTTGATCATAGATGGGACCTGATCTGGGGCAAGAAGAAGCAGCGACGTCAAGGTGGAGATACTCGGCGTACTGGAGAATGAGGTCTTGTACCAGGAACAGATGAGGTTCAGGATCAGTAAAGAAAGCTGGGAAAAGCTTGATTTGAAGAGTATTTGAGTTATTAGTAGCTGAATCAGTGTTGATTATAGCTAGGTCTGCTAAGCGGATAGCCTCGGGGGTCACAATCAACATTAGAGGAGGCCGGCCATTTAATGGATACCAGTTATGGCTGCCCTTCAAAGGGATGCTATTTAAAGAGGTAGAAATATAGTTTTTTGCCACTGATTGAGCCATAGTTAAATAATACAGCGTCCAGCAAATCTGTACGTCTAGGCACCAAAGCTAGAGAGATTCTCTTTTCTTATCTGAAGGATGCAAATCCTAAGGGCTTGATTTTATAGCCCCAGCCCGGGACATTATTAAAACTTTATTTCGGTCATGTTTGACGTTATCTGCTCAGGCTGCGGAGTGGGAGATGTAGAGAGAAAGATAAAAAGAAAAGCAAGCCCTAGGATAGGGCTTTGGGATTAGAGAGCACAAACACAGTCACGAGAGCAGGTCGACGCTGGGACAACCCCCTTTTGGAAGTCATTAACTTTGGTCGTCTTCTTTCTTTTTATCCTTCGATCTATTCATTTATAATGGTAAGTAATTAGAACTGAATCTCACAGAGAAGAGAACCATATTCTATGGTCTGCTATGTTACGAGCACTATGACGCTCGATGTCTTTGTTATTACCGGGTGACCCGGCCCCTACCTTTTTTTCTATAGTAGATGGGCATTGTCATTTTCGTGAAACGAAGATATAGGCTGAGTCTCCTCATAGGAGACTGTAGAGTTAGTTTTCTTTATATTTTCTTTGTTCCTTTCATCAAACAAACACATTTAAGCTAACTCAATGACACAGCCCCCCAAGAAAGTTGCGCCTTCTCCATTCGGATCCGCTAAGAAGGATACCAAAAAAGCCGCCAAGAACCCTCTCATCGAGGCTCGCCCCAAGAACTTCGGCATTGGCCAGGCTGTTCAGCCCAAGAAGAACTTGTCCCGTTACGTCAAGTGGCCTGAATATGTTCGTCTTCAACGCCAGCGCAAGATTCTCCGCATGCGCCTGAAGGTTCCTCCTGCTTTGGCTCAGTTCCAGACTGTCTTAGACAAGAACACCGCTACTTTGGCTTTCAAGCTTCTTAACAAGTACCGTCCCGAGACCAAGGCCGAGAAAAAGGAGCGTCTTACCAAGGAAGCCGCAGGCATTGCTGAGGGCAAGAAGCGTGAGGAGATCTCTCCGAAACCTTATGCCGTTAAGTTCGGTCTCAACCACGTAGTGTCTTTGATCGAAAACAAGAAAGCCAAGCTGGTTTTGATTGCTGATGACGTCGATCCTATTGAGTTGGTTGTTTTCTTGCCTGCCTTGTGCCGCAAGATGGGTGTTCCCTACGCTATCGTTAAGGGTAAAGCCCGTCTAGGTACTGTTGTGCACTCCAAGACTGCTACTGCTTTGGCTCTCACCGAAGTCCGCTCGGAGGATGAGGCTGAGTTGGCCAAACTAGTTGCTACCATCAACTCTGGTTACGCCGACAAGGCTGCCGATGCCCGCAAGAAATGGGGTGGAGGTATCATGGGCTCTAAGGCCAACGACAAGATCCGCATTGCTGCTGCCAAGGCTGCTTCTGCCATCAAGGTCTAGACTGGCTAGTTTATCCCTAGGAATGTTATGCTAACGTTACATTAAAGGTTCTTTTGTATTCCCATTTGTAGAATATTGTTAAGCAAGGGTGAAAATAAGAATACCGAGAAAGAAGTAGAGGGGCAAAATACTAGATAAATGAATTAGAGTAATAGTAAATATCGATGTATATGGCAGCTGCGTACTTTTCATTAGTGTTCAGTTCGACTTTAAATTGGGTGTATTAGTTAGAACTCCACGAGCTCACCAATACTGCGATTCAGGGCACTGTTGAATAATAATCGACCAACTTCAATGTCCATAATTCCGACTCCTACGGACTTGTAAATACATATGGCATGGGGATCGAAATGAGACTCCACACTGAATATGGATTTAAACGCATCCTGATACTTCTGGCCTATCGAGTAAAGCTGGTCTTCGGTGAGATGAGAGTCATGCATTTCGCCCGCTTCCTTTAGACATGCCTGTATACTATCAACATATATAGGGCCACATTTCAAGGCTTCCGACACAATATCAGGACCCACTTCTCGCATATCTGGGGTATAGCTACCGACCAAAGTCAGCAAGGTGCCTGGAGCAAGATCCTTGATTTTAAGTATTGGCGAAGAGAGGGGAAGACACGAGGAAACAAGTTGAACAGTAGGAGTAATCTCGGATACCTTTTCTAAAGGAAGATAAAGGAAGTGAATTGTAGGGTATAGTTCGACCAAGGTTTGGATCAAAGAATCAAGTCGCTCATTCTCAGATCGGTTATATATATGAACAGTCTTCAGTTTAGGGTAATTGACCATGGCCACACGAATGTGCCAGTACGCTTGATCACCAGCACCAAAAACAGCCATAGATGTGGTGTCAGGATTGCCCAAGATGGACATCGCCAACGAGGACCCTAACGCAGTTCTGAAGGAAGTTAGAGTATAGCTATTAATGACAGCCATCAAGTGTCCATCCTTAGGATGTACAATAGTTACATAACCACTCACAGACCCAGACGGACTCACTGTTACATGTTTAAGGCCGTAGGACAATATTTCAGGAGTACCGTTATCTTTATCTGCTTCCGAGTCGGGCTCGCGAGCGGCCTCGGCCTCAGATGAGTCGGGTTTCCGTAATGCAGCCGGCATAATCAGACCACGAATTGAGCCGAGCTGCAGAACTGTACGTAGAGGCTGAGTACCATCAGAAAGAGGAGATTTTTTTGTCAAAGCTTGAGCCAGCACATCTTGTAGAGTCCGAAATAGGGTGATATCTAGATTATTGACTATCTGGCGCACTGCCCGATCAGATAAGACAAGCATAATAAAGCCACTGAGCAATAAATATAGTGATAAAACCAATCCTTTATAATAAGATTGCAGTAAGAACGAAGTGTGCAACTTATTTTTCTATTCTATAATTTTTCTTTTGGGACAGAATCACTGAAGAGAAACTTGCCCAGTATAACATAGTGTTCGATTCAGTTAGTGCCGAGAAAGATAAAGTTCCATCGGCTAATGAGATACTAGTTATTATTATTATTATTGTTAGAATAAGATTTACAAGCTTAGGAAGTCTTAGTCTACTGAAATTTGTCAGAACTCTCCCAGTGTCATGTCAAAGTATTATCAACCCTAACGCTAATCACTGTTCATAATCATAGAGTTATACGATTAGAAAAGCAGTCACTATCACAAAACTATATATGATGTACTTCATACTGTATTAAACAACTAAGAAACAATATTAAGAACTATTGAATTGTCTACTCAATGTTAACTGAATTCTTCAACTTACTCAACCAATCTTATAATTACAGAGCTCGAACTACAGCCACTTCAATTATATAGTAACCTTAATTCTCTGACCAATCCAAATAGGTTAGGGTGAATGGTAGTTGAGAATAAAAACGAGAAAAAAATCTCAATATAGGAATAACATATTGCTGCTCCTGGAATGCATGTAACTTTGTTCCGATTAACGCAAGATTTGATCGCACCGATTGATCTGTGATCGCGTGAATGCATGCCATAATGTTTTCTTTGACTATTAGTACATGTTTGCACAGAATACCTCTCTTTCCTACAAGTCTGTAAAGATAACTTAATTAACTTGATGCTGATGCATAGGTAATGACTTCGCTTTCAAAAGTAGATTGGTCAATAAAGCGAAAGAAGAGTAAAGAGATGATAGAGAATCTGGCGAAATTACAGCATAATCTCTACCTGTTTTTTTTTTTTTTTTTTTTTTTTGGTTTCTAGGTGGACCAGATTATGGGATTATTCCTGATATGTGCAATCCAGCCTGTGGTAGACTCGTGTTTAGGACGATTGTGAAAAGCAGGACCTACAAATAAACACTGCACTTGAAGTTGCCTTTAGTGTAATATAGACCAATCGTGGATTTATTCTTTGATTAAGTGCTATGCGAACTAAAGGATTGTATGCGAGTTGAGTAGGGTGGTTGGTGTATGTTCAGATTGCAGATAGAGCGAATCAACTATCCGGTCTGCAGACATTTGAGATATATAGTAGTCTACCGCATAATTCCTGAAATGGTTGATCAGTAAGGAAATCATTCTCGCCAGGAACATCAGTTGTATTGAGAAATGTTTCCATTGGGGTGGAAGCTGGTTTTTTGTGCTGTAAGTTAAACTGCTTGAGAAGTGATTCTATTTACGTTGGCTGAGAAATGGAAATCCAAAACCCGTATGATCGATTTCCATGCTTAAAAATCATCTCGTGGACGAGATGAAGGTAGAATTGAGTTTAGTAGTGAGTTGTTGCTGAAATTGCCTAATATCATTTTCTGAAGAACAACTGTCAGGATATCATCAACATAGATCCAAATAAATAAACTGCAACGTTGGAATATGCATTGATCAAATCTGTTACCTTCGAGACAAATCCACTAAGAAAAGACACATGTGTGCGGTTCCATTCCCGAGAAACTTGCTTGAGACCATACAAGAACTTATAAAGTTTACATATATAGTTCGAATTCTCTCTACATCCCTCAAGTTGTTCTATGAAGATGGTCTCTTTAAGATCGGCAAATGGAAACACAGTATCTACATCTATCTGTGCGGTATGATGATTTTTAGTTGTAGCTTATCCTTAGAGTAAGCCAACACTAAAGTAGGAAGTGACAGGCGGAAATACGTCAAAGTAGTCTTGGCCATACTGTTAATTTAATTCTTGAGCAATTAGTCTGGATTTGTATCTGTCCATATGATCATCTTTATCGAGTATGATCTTGAATACCCATTCGCATCATACAATGTTTTAATCTCGGGCATCTTTTCTGAGCACCAATTCCCAGATTTGTTTACCGATGAGAGAATTGAACTCTGTTTGCATGACATCATACTCACTGGAATTAGCGTGTGTTCGTGCAGCGTATGTGACTGTGTTTGGTGGATGCCTGACTTCGTCTAGCATGAGTTGGATTTTGTTATGCGACTCGTGTATTCGAAAGAACTCATCATCAAGTATCGGAGGTGCCAAATTTCCATCCTGCACTGTTATGGGAGAAGAAGACGGAAACATCACTGCATCCGGGGCCTTCAATGCCTTAGCTACTCTCCATATCTTTGGATGCCACGATCTGATAACCTGCCGAAGAAAAAACAAATATCAAAGAATCAAGAGCTGGAGATGGAGAAGTGGACAGAACATGTGGATCCGTAGTACTGATGGCAGTCAACGGAACATTAGGAAGAGTGGCTAGTTCACGATATAAATAGTGGGTGAAAATGAGCCATGCCACGAGAGCGGCGAAATGTGGACGATGTCTGAGGGGACATGAACCAGATGAGTGGACTCGAAATTCACGACGAGGAATCTTTGGGAAAGAGATGAGACAAAGTAAAGCCTCCAGCATGTTGGTCGACGGCGGAAAATTCCATGTCAACAAATACACACAATGATTGAGACGATTATACATGTATAGAACTATGTTAACCGCATAAGACAGGAAGGTTGGTAGCCGTCAAGAAAGTGGCGGCTGAGGCCTTAATGGTGAGATTAGCACGCTCGGAGACATCATTCTGTTCAGAATTGCGAGGAACGGCGAGCTCGTGATGAATTAAAAATTAAATAAGAATAACCTCGAAAGAGTGACTTGTAAATTCGAGGGCGTTGTCAGTGCGAAAACTAGAAAGTGAATGATAGCCAATATTGTTGTGAAACTTGATTCACTCTTTGGTAAGGTGAATAGCTTGAGTACGAGTTAAAACGACGCGCACATATCCATAGTGAGTATAATCATCACGAATAACTAGGAAATAGTAGCACTTGTGAATATCAACTGGACAAGGACTCGTAATTTCGCAATGTGGTAGTTCCAGAGGACAAGTAGCACGATTCGCTGTCATTTTAAAAGAATGAGCTACAGAAGTTTGCTTGCTAGGCATTGTTCGTAAGGAACTATGAGGCGGGTATGTTCCACATTAAGTTTGGGAATCCGGTTGATCAAATATCGAATGTAGTGGGAAAACGATTATTATCAAGATTAACACGAATAGTACTACTAATATTAGTAGTAAAATTCCCATTTCAGAAACGGATAATGAAAGGTTCAACGGAAAACATGGTGAGATCGGTAATACGACCTCCAATAAAACGAACATTTGCACCAGACTCAATTATCTGAATTCGTGGTCCGGAGAGAAGTAGTGGTCCTCCTGTCTGGGATAAGCAGTCTCAGATGGTAGCAGTGAAGTGCCACAGAACGTATTAATTGCAAAATCAACAATATGATCTGGCGTAGAAGATTCAGAAAACTACTTAGCAAATTGGGCTGCAAGACATTCTTGAGCAGATTAATGACAGTGTGACAAAAATAACAATGATAACCTCCAATTAGATTGATAATGTCATTTTCGGGCTAGGGGAAGTTCGTAGATTTCTTGATAATTGAACGCTTTTTTAGATGTCGAGTCTTTGGATTTCTGTTCTTCAGGGGAAGATGTTGATTTTCAGGATGCCTGACTCCACATTTGGTACAAAATCTAAAAGGAGAATAGGATTCCGCGTCAGATGCGTTACGGTTTCTTATGACAGTATGCTTCGGAAAAGCTGACTGATTAATTGAAGGTAAGACAATACTTGTAGTAGTAGTAGGAGGAGGATTTCTTGCATTACCTCTATCTTTAAGAAAAAGAGCATTATTGATAAACTCAGTAGCAATTTTTTCAACAGTAAGCTGAATTGTATCTTGATTGTTGGCACGTTTCTTCACCCCCTGATGAAACTTATGTTCAGACTCAGTTTTAGCAGTATGAAATCCAGCACCATCTGGAAGTGCACCAATAAACAGTGCAAGCAGATTATCTGTACTAAGATTCAAATTAATTACGCGTCGTTCCAAGTCCATAACCTTTTCGACATATTCACGAAATTCATTCAGTGTCGGTGATCCGATGTTACCAAGAGCAAAGAAGTCACAATAGACATCAGTGACATTATCATATGACAATAGATTTCTCATTTCAATGACACAGTCATACAAATCCTTCACACGGTATTTTAAAGAATTTCTATTGTCCATTGCATTATTGCTTCGAATCCTGCTTTCAAGAAAATTAAGATCTTGAGGTTCAATAGTGGAACAGAGGAATGAAAAGACACGACGGTTTTCAGCAAATTCCCATCTTGGATTTGGGTTGGCTGGATCTAACTTAGGATATTTATAAAACCAGCTTTTATCGGCCTTCGGGATCAGTGGACTGTGTATGTAATTGAGCCATAAGTTAGCATGTGCCGCAGTTCTAAGTGGGAAGAGACGATAAGTCAATGGCAAGTTCTGCTCTACAACATTATGAGAGGATGCTCTCGCACTGTCAATTTCGGTGGGTAAGGAAACATTTACAGCAGTAACTTTATCTGAATCTATGGAACCAATGACTTGCACAGGCTTCGCTTGTACACTATCAGTATTCTCAGAATCTCCCTGTAATTTTTGCAAAATAGAAATAGAAGAATCATTGACGCTGGTTGAAGCATCAGTCACAAACTTGACAACTGGCTTATCAGTAAGAGGTGTAGTGTCGTTGACTGCATGTGAGGTGCTTGCCCGTCTATTACGAGCCGCCATTGAAGCAAAGCAGGAAAATAGTTTGATGAAGACTTCGAATTGAATTGATTGATCTACTTAATTTCAATGTGACTAGTCAGAGCTTATAACCTGTTGGAATAAGATTTTAAAGCGGAAGGCATCGTCTACAGAACCTAAATTGATTAGGGTTAATGGGCGTTGAGAAAAAAAGACAAGAAAACCGAGCCAATTATACAATTATTATCAGTGTGGGTTGCTTACGGCTGGTTGCTAGTTGGCATAAAACAGAAACCATCCAAGGGTTAGGGTAGGGTTCTTGTATTACTCTTGGCCCAAAATATAAACGAAGACAGTCACGCCAGACTCCCAAGCAATTTGTGTCAGAACTCCTTTTTGGTGAGAAAGCCCAACCCAACCATCATCCTTTCAGTATTATACCATGGGTCGAGTCATTCGCAATCAGCGTAAAGGCGCGGGCTCTGTGTTCAAATCTGTCACTCGTCTCCGCAAAGGTGCCGCAAAGCTCCGTATTCTGGACTATGCCGAGCGTCAGGGTTACGTACGTGGAGTTGTCAAGTCCATCATCCACGATCCCGGCCGTGGAGCTCCTTTGGCCAAGGTGGTTTTCCGTGACCCCTACCGTTACAAGAAGCACACCGAGACCTTTATTGCCAACGAAGGCTTGGTGACTGGCCAGTCCGTCTTTGCTGGTGCCAAAGCTTCTTTAGTTGTCGGTAACATTCTGCCATTGGGTGCTTTGCCCGAAGGTACCATTGTATCCAACGTCGAGGAGAAGATCGGTGACCGGGGTGCGTTGGGCCGTACTTCTGGCAATTACTGTATCATTTTGGGCCACAACCACGACGAGGGCAAGACCCGTATCAAACTCCCCTCCGGCTCCAAGAAGGTTGTTTCTAGCCGGGTCCGTGGAACCATCGGTGTTGTTGCTGGCGGAGGCCGTGTCGACAAGCCTCTTCTTAAGGCCGGCCGGGCATACCACAAATACAAGGTCAAGCGCAACTCTTGGCCCAAGACTCGTGGTGTCGCCATGAACCCCGTCGACCATCCCCATGGTGGTGGTAACCATCAGCACATCGGTAAGGCCTCCACCATCTCCCGTGGAGCTGTCCCCGGTCAGAAGGCTGGTCTTATTGCTGCTCGCCGCACTGGTCTACTCCGCGGTACTCAGAAGACCAAGGACTAATCCAGACCTTTTGTTACGATCCCGTAGATGCCTATATGCTCTCTCCTATTGTCATTTCCATTAGATTATGTACTTAAAAAAAGAATTTTAGCGCCTAGTTGCTTATATGACTGTAGTTAGTTGCTAGGTGTGCTCCTTCTGGCTTGGATTTTGTGTTTGTGTGTGTTTGGTGTTTATATCCCTTCAATACTCCATAATGGGTCCCGCGATCCACTACTGAGAACAAATAGTTCGCTGGATAATGGTGTTGCGAGACTAGATGGGCCCGGCGTTCGGAGCGATCGTTGCTAAGAATGTTGCAACCTTTCACAAAACATCCAAATTGCGCATTGCCTTGTTCTTCTGCGATTTTCCAGAATGGATCATGGTTTTCTTTTATATGCAGCTCGAGAATCTGTTCGTCTGGGAACCTTTTCCTGCATTCGATGCATTGATGATCTTTCTCAGAGTACTCATTTTCATAAGCTTGTATTAATAGCGTATCATTATCCAGTTGATTTTTCGAATTACAGTTCGTAGATTCTATCGAATCTTCTCTTTGGCGTTTCATACTAGCATAATTTCCACTGTGCGTACTTGCTACACAAAGGGTTTTCCCTCTTATTGGCCGGTTTGCCCACACTATATAG
The DNA here is from genome assembly GCA_030574555.1 of Tortispora phaffii. Taxonomy (NCBI): domain Eukaryota; kingdom Fungi; phylum Ascomycota; class Trigonopsidomycetes; order Trigonopsidales; family Trigonopsidaceae; genus Tortispora; species Tortispora phaffii. Next base: position 36,863 of record JAJMFE010000017.1, on the reverse strand, counting down.
CTTAGGTTTTTTTCCAGGTTTTTTTTCCCATGATTTCTTCCTTAATGGGAAAGGGTGATGAGTAGAGTAGGTTTTCCGAACACCCAACCAGACAGGCGGGCAAATTGGTAAGCCATATCTCGCTTGAATAAAAAAAACCCTTAACCTTGCTGGTCTGATGTCCCTTTTCTCCCTTTAAATTATAGCACTCTCCCACTTTCTTAACATCGCCGTTATTTCAGTTCTTCTAGACAATGTCTTGTGATTGATTTGTTTCTGACTTAAATCTCTTCTTTACTATAACTCTTGTTTATTTACTATTTGCTCTGGTTCACTATTACTTGTCTCACTTCCCAAGGACCCGTCCAGTTGTTTCTTTTCTGGACAGATTATTTTAGTTTACCAGATCAATCTATCTTATACCAGGCCCTCCCTCTCCTCCTAAAGGACTGGCTTGATATTCAAGACTTTTTTCCTTCTATATAAATATATATATCTTTTTTCATTATTCTGATTTTTCCACATCTTCTAAAACTTTCTTGTTTTTGTGATGGCTTTTGATTCTAATATTTCTTTACTTTCTTTGTTGCTCTCGTCTTGTTCACCCACTGATCCTGCTGTTACTGCTGCTGTTGACAGTGCACGCGATCAGATCTTCTCAGAGCCTGTGACGTATGATTCCATTTCTTTTTTATGGACCCATGTTTACTTGCCAGTGGTTAAGTCATTCAAAGCTCAGAATTTGGACTCCACAACGTTACATTCGTCGGCTTCTGCTTTTGCTAAATTTTGCTTTGCTGCTGCCAAGAATCTCAGGAACATCCTTTTACTATCCTGTACGTCTTCTTCCTGTTCTGAGCTGAAAGGTCTTTATAACGCGCTCTCTCTCGATTCCAAACATTCTAGTACCCATTCTTCTGATATTTCTTTGAATGTCCCTGTAAACGATGTAGAGTTTTGTTATCTTCTCCTTATTTATATTGGAGATCTTTATCGATACGCTTACTTGAGTGGGATTACATCTTCTTCAGTTGATTCCAAACGGTCTTTAGATGCTTGCTTAGCCTTCTATAATCTGGCGCGCAGATTATCTCCTAACAAAGGTCAGGCGTATAACCAACTCGCTTTGATATCAGCAAAGTTGAGTTCTCCACTTTCTGCAGCCCTTTTCTTTGCTCGTGCAGCGACTACTGCAGAGGCATTTCCAGGCTCTAAAGATAATTACACTCGGCACCTGCTTCGGTTTGAACCCGACTCTAAATTTTGGGTCTCTTCTACCACTACCCCTGACGAAGCCAGTGCTTCTCGGTTTATCAACAAATTCTTGTCCATGATGAAGCTTTATGTCAAGCCTTGGTCTGAGGACATTACTCCTACATTTTCAGCCACAATACGGGCGTGGAAAGCAGTATTACGGACTAACGCTATTGCACGAAGTGTTATGGTCAAAGTCATCGCTTTAGCTTTGCTTCACAGTCAATTGTATCGAATATCCACCAATTTTACCGAGGTTTTAGTATGTGAAGTTGCAGACACCCTGCTTTACACCATATCAAAGAAAGGCTCCGACTCAGTTCCTCGTTCATTATTGATAGAAAAGGAGTCGATTTTGTCTCCTATATATTATCCATTTCTTCAAGATTGCTGTTTGAGACTTATGCCATGTCTTAGAATTATTCTTCTGCATCATTCTGTTGCCTCAGACTATTCGAAGAATCTCTGGTCTACAAGCAGATCTTACTTTAAGTACCGCTCATTTATTCAGAAAGCAGTTTCTCTATTGTTCCCGAATGCTCACTCACTAGATATGTTGGTAGCCGCCATCGAATCCTCCGAGCTTCCCTCAGTAATGAATATAGTCTTTGAGGAAGATGAACTTCTATTTGGAGTCAAAAATTTTCCTCAGGATTCATTTTTTACATTAAACTGGGGACCGGCGGCTGAGACCGTTCCAGGCACTTTAGCCCGACTTAGCTGGATCTTGAAAGACTGTGTAACGAGTTACCCAGATGCACTTAAATTTGACACTGTTAGTTCTGGCGATAGTACTATATCCACTACGGCATCTACGGTTTCCGACACGGATATCTCTGAGGATAGCGAACCCTTGCCTAATACTCGCATAAAAAATCTCTCTCTTAGCAGTTTTGAAGAAAGCGACTCAGAGAATGATAGTGAAGAAGAAATTACGTTTTCTGGTCGGCGAGGTACATGAAAGGATTTTTTCGAAAGAATCAGAAGAATTTACTCAAATGATGTTATTTATAGAAATCGGGTTGACCGACATACAATGTTATGTTGAAAATGTGAAGGCGCCTCTCTAACTATTATCTACTTTGATGTAGAGTCACAGTTATAGAGCGGTATTTAAGTTTTTGTATAGCTAGCTCGAAATGGGCTTGATACCCTTTATAAGAGCTCCTGATTACTCGGCCTGAGGGTAGCTAATTTTGGGATGAGGATACTGAGGGCCGCTAAGGCGAATGCCCCACGATGCCAACCATTGTCCACGCTTTATCGATTCTTCAAGAGACAACCCCTGGACTAGACCACCCAAAAAGCCTCCTGCAAATGCATCACCAGCACCATTGGTATCTACGATCTTGGAAGATTCAATTGCTTGAACAGGAGTGGATTCAACTTTGACTTCATCGCTGTCTTTGGTGAAGACTAATGTAGGATCTGTGCCTTGGGTGAAGATAACAATACGGGATCGAGATTCGTTGATCTTAGGACTATTCAAAATGGCTTTTCCAATGGCTTGGAGATCCTCACCTAAGCCAAAAGCTTTACCATAAGCAGCGGCTTCAGTTTCGTTCCCGATTAAGAAGTCAGCATATGGCAAAACTTCTGCGAGTTGGTCCTTGAAGAACTCAGGGATAAACGGGGCAGATAAGTTTAAGGCGAAAGTCTTATTGTTCTCAGCAGCGTGACGACCCAGAGCTACTATGGCAGGGACACAGACGGTAAGATGATAACCTCCAACATAATAGTACTTAGCACCTTCAACAAGCGACCAAATTTCTGGTGATTGTAAATGCTCTAATTTGTAGTGGTTAGCCGCGCCTAGATCTGTTACTAGGGACCGATTATGTCCAGTAATCAGGACCGCACATTTACCTGTGCCGACCTCAGGGTCAACTCTGTAAGCACTAGCAACACCTTCCCTTCCATTGGCTTCACGAAGAATCTCCGCGTAATTATCATTGCCGACACATCCCACGTACACCACAGAGTTTTCAGGTAAGAGATATTGAGCGCCCCGTGCAGAGTTCTGAGCAGCACCGCCCGGAATCGTCAAGGGATTCATTGACATGATTTCTTCATAAATAGGCATATGCTTGTCTTCAGCAAGAATGGCGTCATTGGCCTTTAATCCATATTTCTCAAGGAAAGCCGAATCACTAGGTTAGGCCTGAACGAATGCCTACCACAAAAAAGAAAAAAAAGAAGGCGTGGTTTGAATGATGAAAGAACTTACACATTGGCTTGAATGTCTGAAGTTAGTACAAAAACATAATTTTTCGATAGGAATACGTACCTAATAAAGGATTTTCGAGACAGAGGAGAGGATATGACATTGTTAGATGGTATCGAGGATAAACAAGGATACATAGCGATCGAACCGAAGGGTTACCACGAGCCGGGTAATTTGAAAGTTTTCTTTTGCCAGGGAAATAATAGTAGTAAAATAATACACTTACTTTTAATCCAACCAAAGACATTTTTTCAAACGTCGAAGGTATGTATAAAGGAGAAGAGAAAAACAATGTTTTAAAGATTTTGAAAATACATACTAGAATGACGAGATCAATTGTGCAACTACTTCTGATATAATTATGAAGATCAAACCTTTGAGCTTTTTAACCCTGACTAGTAGAACTTTGCCATATTAGTGTACCTACTAACATTAGACGTGACATAGCAATAATCAACGAGTTCCAATAGTTAATTCTACTTGTGTTAATGTTATATCTATATAAAAGGCTGAATAAATTTGTAATCTTACCGGGATCGTATAATGGTCGAATTCTGCATGTTTGGTAATGGAAAGCTGACACTGCAGTATTCGTGTAGCATAACAGAAAGGCAACGTAACGACATGCAAAGATATATCGAGAAGAAAGATTTAGTTCAAGTAACGGATTTAGTGGAATTTACATGAAAGTTGGTTAGACCATAAAGTAGATTGATCGCAAGCATCAATTGCGAGTTTGTAGCTTATGTCTGTCATTAGTTGGAAGTGGAGTATTATGAAAAGACAAATATTACGGCTTCTCAACAATGATAGTAAACGTTTAAAATTATTTTAATATGCTAGACCGCTTGACATTGTTTGTGGACGTCTTAATCAAATTACATCGGCGGTTACTCCAGCCCATTATATGTTGGTTTAACAACCTCTATACAACAAAAGAAAATAGAAATAGATTCATAAATACCGAGATCGCTCAATCGGTTTATTATATAGAGACTGTTCAGGTATCTACATCGGCGAAAATTTAATGGCATCGAATAATATTTGCAACTACTTGAGTACTGCGAACAGCTTAGGGGCCGCACATTCGGTTATGCAATGTTGGGCATGGAAGAATTCTTCAACACAGTCTAGGTTAGTCTCTGATCGTCTCTTTTCTAATGCTCTATCGTACTTACTCTCTTTGTACTCTTTGTCTGCGTAACCTTCCTCTTCCATCTCCTGGGTGACTCGCTCAATACATTCATCCAAGTGATGCATAAAAGGTTTGCATGCAGGGGTAGCCGCACATTCTTCTTGTAATGCTGGATAGATGTCTTCAGGTTCTTCTTCTTCTCCCTCCTCTTCTTCGGCCTGTTCTTCTTCCTGTTCTTCTTCTTCTTCCTCCTTAGGTTAGTACAGAACGTTTGTAGGAATGCGTTTTAGATACATACAGCAAGAGCCACAGTGGGAGTAACAGCTTCGATGAGCTCTTCGTATAATGTAGCGAGAAGACTCATGGTTAATAGTACTTAAGTGTGCGAATGAAAGCGTTAAGAGTATAGTAACGATGTCGAAGATGGGTTTGGTTGCCAGGAGTATTCCTGCCTTTCCTATTGGTCGATGACGGGACATTGTTCTGTGGTCTTTTCATAAATAGTTACCGCGTAGAGGTTAGGTCAGTAAGTAAACCTGTTCAACTAAATGGCTCTGAAAAAGAAACATATGAAGTTAATGAATGTCTTTAATAAAATGCACTTATATGTTAAGTGATTCATGTATCGTCAGATTTGGTTCAGTACGACAGTGAGATGAATATTAGCTGTTATAGGGTTTATTTACCCTTCTGACTGTACCAACCCAATATACTGTGAGTGCATAAAAAGTAGTTACTGGCAAATATTGTAGTGACGTGAAATTTAATACTATAGACGTAATATATTGGATAATTTAAATGCTAAGTTTAGGGAGATATAACCATTTTACGGACCTGCCGATATGAGGCTCATTCACCTTAGAGATGGCCCGCCGCTAGCCATGCCGCGATTCGAATAACTCGCGGAATATGACGATCTTTTCGAACGAAACTCTTCTCATTAAGCTCTTCAGTATGTTTCACAAGATTCGTCAGTTCACCGACCATAGAATTCTTTAAAGTCTCATCAGCGGTAAGAATAACCACGTTGGATTCTAGATCAAGTGCGTGGGAGCGTCGGGTATAATTTGATGAGCCTATTACAGTGATCGCAGGTTTGTGGGTTTGACCATCAGTAGCCCATATACCTTTAGCATGATAAGACCAACCTCCAGGGCTGTTGACTGTGCCATTGCGCCATTCCAGAACCTGCGCACGGCTACCGGCTTCGTATGCCCGCCGCAGAAACCTTTGGGCTTGAAGCAAGTAACAACCAGGAAGCAACCCCGATATACCTTGAGAACCAAAGAATCCATTGGCCTCAGGTGCAGCAGTTATCACACACCCAGGACCAGGAGAAGCTAGTAGTCGCTCGGAATAATCTGGATGAATATTGAAGTATCCTGCTGTAAAGTACCACTCAGGTTCGACAGGAGACTTCGCAATATAGTCTGTAATAGAACACATTACAGGGTGTTCAGTAGAATAGTTATCACTAAGTAATGGTGTAAACTGAGATATCGCATACACAACAGAGGTTGCATCGCGGGCCGACCGAGCAGACGAGACATGCTTTCGAGGCAGTAACATGGGCAATAAGAGATCCGAGGCATAGTTTCTAAATCGTTCTAAATCAGTTAAAGGATTAGGAACATCTGCATGCGACCAGGTTAAAGTAAAGTCTGCTGGTTCAGCTGAATTTTCTGTCACAACATCGCAAACGAATGAGAGTCGGGTGGTCGCAATATGGAGATCGTAGTAATACTGAACTAATGGTGTCGATCGAAATAGGTAGTAGCGATCTTGACGATTAGTAAAATAATCCTCACTTAGATTAGCACCAGATAGTATGAGTTCATCATCAAAACCGTAAATCTTCATATGCTGCACTCCACAACATTCATCTAGTCGACGCGGCAGAACTCGTTTCATAATTCCACGCAGGCTAGGTGTGTGATATAAATAAACTTGAATCTGCCCAGGAAATTGATGAAGTAACGGAACAAGCAAAGAAGCACTAGAAGGATTAGGGTATTCACGGGTGCCACGAAGAGCATCCATAACAATTGTTACTTGGAGCGAGGGGTTGGCTGCCAGAGCCTGAGCTATGGTAGCTACGAGTTCAACTTCAGTTTTACCAATATATAAAGTAGAAAGAAAGATGCGACGCTTAGATTGACGGATCTTGTTCTTTAGAGTCTCATAAAAATCCGCAGGGGAGGTTAAAACATCGATCTGGCCGCGCCCTAAGATAAACTTTGGAGCCAGTTCATCTAATCGAGCAGCAAGTTTGCGTACATCATCTTGTAATTTATATGAAGGGTCATGTGGATGGGACGCATGTGATTTACTTATAGTCAAGGTAAAAGTAGTGTCATTCTTAGTGGCAGAATCGATTTCCAGGACTTCCACTGTGGTACTGATCTTATCAGTAGATAAGGAGCGGTAAAATCCTCGATATAAACTGTTTAGAACCATATAGACGCTTTGATTTAAGACTCAGAAATATCAAACAGTATGATTGACAAGAGGAAGAATGGGTGACAAAATGAAGCAAGGCAAAAAAAAAAAAAAAAATAAACCGAATATGATGGTTGTGGGAAGAGATAAGTGAAGGAGACATGAGTTATATATGAGAGTACCTTGTTCTGACAAAAGCCCGATAGAGTTTAGTAGTGCCCCAAAATTAGATAAAGAAAGTTTCGACTGCTTACTTTCGACCAATAAAGGAACTACTTGCATATAGACCGATGGGACTGAAATTAAAAGCTTAGAGGGCTCTCTATTTTCAAATTCTGTAGCAAAGAAGACGGTGAGTGATGCCTCATTAACCTAATTACAGTAAACAAAAAAAAAAAAAAAAAAAAAAAAAAAAAAAAAAAAAAAAAAAAAAAAAAAAAAAAAAAAAAAAAAAAAAAAAAAAAAAAAAAAAGACAACAACCGACGACATAATATGAAGTAGTCAGTCTCCTGTTCTGTTAGCAGTCTTTCAGTAAAAAATATAATGTCCATTCCATTTCCAAACAAATAGCAACGCTAACCGTTAGAGATAAGACGAAAAATAAAACGCTAACAGACTCTATGAGTATAGAGTTTAATTAACGAACAGAAATTAAATCCACGGCTACTGCTGTCGATTGATTATTGGGCATCAAGAAATATGAGCAGTAAATTTTAATATATTAGTAGAATATGAATCCAGGCCGTCCAATGAAACATTCTGATAGGCAATTAAATCTAAATGTTACATATGCGATCATGACATATATAATATTACCAGAACACGTTTGTACGATGAAGGAATAGTCAAGGGGAAATAATACCATGAGAACAGCGGCTCCTCGGTCTTACCAAAGAGATCCGGCGTTTTACAATTGAGTACTTAGTATTCTGGCCATGATCTTCACCTTGGTGGGAACCTGGCGGCTTTCCTGTTCAAAGTGCTTAGCTGATACTTCGGTGGTATATTGTGTTAGGTGCTTGATTTCGTTATTCATTGCAGCCTGTAGTTCTGGGTCAGTAGTAAGCACAATGGCATTTGTCTCTAAGTCGAGAAGATTAGATCGTTTAGTGTAGTTCGAAGAACCAATCACAGTTAAAGCAGGGTCAGAGTTGGATGCAGAAGCCCAAATTCCTTTAGCATGATAAGACCATCCGTCAGATTGGGTAACAATACCTCTTTGCCATTCTAAAATCCGGATGGGACTATGAGCCTTTTGCACTTTGTTATAGAAATCACGCAGGAACAACACATATGCAGGTGGGATCATAGCAGAGATTCCTTTAGACTGGTAGAAGCTATTGGCTTCGGGGGCAGCAGTGATCACAGTGCCCTTCCCTTTAGTGGATAACAATGGCTTGATATAATCAGAGATAATATTAAAGTAACCGGCAGTCAAATACCAGTCTGGGAGAGATGGGGATGTTGAAATATAGTGGGTGATGGCCAGGATAGCCGGATGTTCTGTCGATAACGACTGTGATAGAATGGAAGTCAGTTGAGACACTGCATACACCACCGTGCAGCTATCACCATTGTCATTGGCAGAAGAATTTACTGTTCTGGGACCTAAAAGAGGTGCCAGAGCAAAAGTTGCAGAATCTCTAAACCCAGAAGCGTCTTGTAAAGGACTTGGACCAAGATTTGACTCTGGCCATACTAATTTAAAGGACGATCCATTTGGAATCAGAGAGAACGAAAGAGAGGAAACAGTCTGTTGTAGTTTAAAATAGTAATTGCTCAATGAGGATGAATGGAAAAGATAGTACCGATCTTGGCGATTAGTAAAATAAGTGGAACTGAGGTTAGCACCAGAAAGAATTATATCATCATCAAACCCATAGATTTTCATATGCTGAAGACCCCAACCTTCATTGATCCGTTTAGGCAAAATTTTTAAAGCTAAAGAGGACAACGCAGGTGTGTGAAACATACGAATGTCCACTTGATCCGGGAATTCTCGACAAAGAGTAACTAATAATGAAGCGGAACACGGATCAGGGTCTTCTCGACATCCTCTAAGCGCATCAACTAACAGAGAGACTTTTAGGTTCGGGGAGCGTTTTAAGGCGGTTCTTAAACACTCAATTAGCTCATGTTGAGTCGCGCCGATGTAAAGGGTCGAAAGGAAGATGCGGTTCTTGGCAGAAAGGATCTTCTCTTTCAAGGTAGAATAGAATTGTGTAGGCTCCAAAAGAATATCGATCTGATTCTTACCAAGAATAAATTTTGGAGCGATGGAGTCTAAGTGTCTTGATAAAGGGTGTAAGTAGGGATCAGTGAATTCTAGGGTAGAGACCGGGACTGCAGAACTAGTGGAAGAGGTAGTAGCAGGAGGAATAGACGAACTAGAAGTGGAGGATGAATAAAACCTGACACGACTAGAACAGCATCTGAAATGAGTTTTAAGTGAATATAGATGTCTAGAATACATAATAATAATAGACCACAAGTGGTCTAGAATCCGCTCCACAAATACTGAGAGAGAGAGAGAGAGAGAGAGAGATCGAGGTCCCAAAGAAATCCAACTCTGTTTGTTACCTTTTATTATTTATTACCCATTACATTCCACACCTTACCCAAAGAGGTCTACGAATACACGCAACGCGTCCACTTTAGCAGTGCACCTCTCAAAAATGGGGCGAGATGACCTTCCGGTATAGTAATCCGATCTAAAGCGTAAATCCAGGCAGTATGTACTAACCACAGGCCTTTGCTACTCCAGCCCAAGCCTTCGGTGGCCGAACCTCTAATGGTCCTAGCTCCAATCAAGTCCCACCACAAATGGCCAGTGTTAGTCGAATACCTCCTCCTCCTGCAGTGACTCATGATACCCGACGCAGTTCAGCTCCGTTGGCGCCCTCGCCGATGTACCCAGCTCCTCCCATGCATCCATCTCGAGCATCTACTCCGGGACCCCGGAGCCCAAACGATGCCCGACGACTGCCGCCTATGACCCCCGAAGAACATGCTGCAACAGTAGCTCTATTTTCTACAGGAGACGTGAATAAATCAGGATTTTTGAAAGATTCCGAACTTAGTCGTATTCTCACTAACCAAGACTTTTCTCGGTTCAACTCGCGTACTGTTCGACTCATGATCCGTATCTTTGGCCAGACTCGGCCGGGACTTCTAGATTTTGCAGAGTTCTGTCAACTTTGGCAATACCTGAATCAATGGCGGAAAGTCTATGCTGAGGCTGATCGTGATCGGTCTGGTACCATCTCCTATGCTGAGTTTCACGCAGCTGTGCTGCGGTTTGGGTTTCGATTGTCAGACAAGTTTATAGGGCTTTTATTTCGCACTTTCGCTAATCGGGTAGACCAGCAATTTGGTCATCCTATAATATCCTTTGATTTATTTATTCAAGCTTGTATTACTCTACAAAGGATGACTCAAGCATTTCGCGAGGCTGATGCCGATGCAGATGGATATGCTTCCTTCTCGGTGGAACACTTCATGTCAGCCGTATTGGATCTAACCATCATATAGTTGGAAAAGCAAAAGAGGAAGGCGCAGGGAAAATTAGAATAAAAAAGATGATTTTAAATAATGGTGATTTCATTTTTCATTCTTTCATCATCTTTTGGTATATGACTGGCTGGTTTCTTATAATTTCGAAGGTTAAACAATCTTCTAACCCCTTATCTCAAATAGAGACGGTGAATATTTACAGAGTTGATCTTTGAAGTAACCATTATTTTCTTCTATCGGGTTTCGTATTCTGGGAATCGAATTGGGTTATCTGGACTATATCTCTCTTGTCTTGGCGCGTAATTGCAGTTACCATAAAGTTTGCGTACTGCTCTGTCATTTTCCGAATCTTTAAGTTAAAAAAGGCACTTGATACTAATCAGATTATTTAGATTATTGCTTGGTTTTTCACAATTGATTCTTTACGTCAATTACTAAAATTTATACGGCCTCTAATGTAATTATGATCAATGTGCACTGCTTACACGCCAAGCTTTAATTAGCTCTTTGACCTACGGAATACACTTTTTAATAATAGTGTGGCTACAAATCATTTTTCTATAGGTTCATATACGAACTTTACTATTTTGTAGTCCTTTTTATCCTTACTTTATCAATATCCAAGATCTTCTCATCTGGATATCAAGAATCCATTATCTGTAGATGATTATCCTACCACGGTCTGTGATTCTAGACGGTGCACAATTGATTCCACTCTCCTCCCATTCTCCGTCCGCTGAAACTCACAATAGACACCTTCATAATCTGTATCAAATACTTTCTCCCCCCTCTTTTTCTACCATAAGTCCTTCATTTTTATTATCATTTATTATTTTAATTTTTTAGTTAAAGATTCGATCCTTTTCCAGATTTTTGCGTAATACTGCGGTCATGTCGGGGACTGTGGATCTTGAATCACAGTCCGATCCAAAGCCAGAGCTATACAGACCCTCTAGATTCCGACTGTCTTTATCGAAACTTCGCCCTAGGCATTTAGGACGAGCTTCTATGGAGGATTTTTATATAACCGTCGATGATCCACACAAACTTTACAGACCTGGAGATACTGTAAAGGGGAGTGTGGCTATCGTAGCCTCTAAGTTCCTTTCCGCGATCTCACTCGATATATGGCTGACTGGACAGGTAGTCATTTTATCACAAACTCTGCGATCTAAAACCAAACAGAAACTTTTGTTTTCTGATCATGTTACTATGTGGGAACGAAAAGCTCCCGTCGAATCAGTAACTCGTTCTGTCGCAGATGCTACTAGAGGTCTAGCTCCAGGCGAGCATATCTTTGCCTTTATGTTTAAACTTCCTTTAAAAGGATTATCAAATGAAGTAGAGTTTGAAAGGGGCTCTATAACGTATACCCTATCTGCGTTATTTCGAAGACCTTACCCTCATGGCGATTCTCAACGTCAAAAAAACCTAAAGGTCTCGGTTCCACTTGATATATCTCAGCTGCCGCCTCCACAGCCTTCTAGACTAGAAATCGCCATTAAAAGCAAAGCAAAAACTCCTTTACTTGAACGGACTCTATCACGCGCTTCTACAAAATCTCGCGGCTCTCCGAATCAGAATCAACTTACAATCATGAGCACATCACCCGACCATTCCGCCTCTTCCACGTCAAACCATAACAGCACAGATGTCAGCGAGACTAACATATGTCATCTATCTCCTCCACGTTCAATTAGCTCAACCCATTCTTCCTCTATTCATAGTTTTTCTGTTCAATCAGAACCACCTAAACTGCCTACTCCTCCATCTTCTGCTTCACCAATCATTAGTGCAAAGACTCCTTCCAATTCAGTTCGTTTTCCAGATCTAGAAAACAACAGATCTGGAGTTAATAACTCCGGAGGCGCAACAAAAAAGTCAATGAAGCCGTCGAATAGAGTTTTTGTTACTATAGCCGGTATTCCTTCTGGTGCTCTCAAAGGCGACGATATATCTGTGTCGGTAGTCCTTCAACATATCAATCCTTTGCGATCTATCAACGGAGTAATCGTTACATTTTCTCGAATATCTCGAATTTTCAATGAGGATTCTATCGAATCTTTTCGTAAAGACCTTGCTCAGATTATATTACCTCTTTATCTAGATCCTTCAACTTTTAGCAGCATCATTCAGGGTACTATCCGTGTTCCTCTTTCCATATTTCCTACAACTACCATTCAAAATGTCGTTACTTTCGAATATGGTATCGAGACTATTATTGATTTAGCCGGAGTTTTCCCAACTTCTAAGCTGGTGCCTGAGCATTCATCGGGGAACCCGTTCATCGACACCACTGCATTCAAGAGAATGCGAGGAGCTGTAGCTGTATGGAACTCTATAATAATCGGAACACATAGGTCTTTTCAGTCAAAGGCAAAAAAGAATACACCACCGACTCAGAAGGCTCGACAATCAAGTCCAGTGACAGAGTCCTCTACTTCTCAACATATGAAGTCTTTAGAAGCTGGAATAACAGACTATGACCATAATCGAAATATAGCTCAAACTATCAACTGGAGGCCAACATTTACCATGCAGGCTGCTCCTCATATTCGTCCGGATAGCCAGTCGCTGACCGACCCTCAAAATCCCCGAACAAACTCACCTATTTTGTCAGAAAAAGAACAAATAAGAAGAGCTGAAGCGATGCTTTTGCCATCAGCCCCTGATATTTCTTATTTACCATCCGTACCTGCAGTTGCACCTCGCCTAAGCGCAAGATTTGGAAGTAGTGATGATATTACCCCTGGATCTAGATTGGATAAAATGGAAGCTGAACACCTCAGACTTAGAGCAATGGAGAGTGCCCCTATTGAAGACGATATATATGACACACAACTTCCAGAATATGAAGCTGCAAATTCTAGCGAGCGTCTACCATCGTTTTCAAGTGTTCCTGGCATTGGCCTTTCTCACGCAGCTGTGATAAACGGATTACCAGCTACAACACAGAGTCATTTTCCTCTGAGGACTCATTATAACAATACATCAATATTAAACCACATAGACGCCGCCATGCCTCATACTTCAGAGGTGGAATCAGAAGCAAACCAGAATGATAGACATATGGAAACTCTGAACGAAGCTGAAAAATTGACCGGTTCTGAGGCTTCAAGTCAGCCTGAATACCATACAACTCTAATCGATTCTAAGAAGGAAAGTGAACCTAACAAAAAAGACGAGGATACATAGTGTTTGGCATCTGTAATATTATTTTACTTAACTAATATAATGCCACTGGGGTTAATATTTAAGAATTAATTTAGGTTAGCTTGTAAGTTTTGCACCAGATGTAATGTATTGGTAATATTGGTTGTTATTGGCATATAGATAAACCCGTATAAAATCAGAAAGAAATAACTATATACTCAGTTAAGTAGTTATCACGCGTGAAGAAGAACTCAGTTGAAAATTTGAACGCTCCAGTTTTCTCTTAAGAGAGCGTAGCCGTTTTTGTATAGATTCAATAAACTTCTCAATCATATCATGGTCGTCTTCATCCATGCTGAAAACACCTCCAAAACTCTGCGAAGATGAATCGTTTTCATAATCAATAATTGCAGCCAACATCCAAATCGCACTTGAATAACCAACTTCACATCCAGCAAGGTCTTCTCCCACCATTTCGTTTATAGCAGCAAGACGTGACATTTCTAAGGCTCTTTCATAGAGTAAAGTCTCAGCAGAGATAGAGGGTGTCAGAATATGAGTACTGCATGATAGTTCGATACCATGAAGCTTTATTTTGGCAAATTCAGCTTTTTCCAGCGCGCTATTAAAATGCTCTCGAATCCATTGTATATTTTCATTCATTCTTTTGATAGTTTGTTTAGATGTACTAGGTATAGCAGAAGAATGAGTATACAAATCTGTTGAGGTAGGTATCATTTTATTTTCCCACCAATCATTGGCAATTTGCATTGCTTTGGCAAACATGGACAATGATTTCACGTACAATACAAGCGCTTCCTCGGATATGACCTTAACAGAATCTGGAGATAGTAAATCATCACTATTAGTTTGTGAGGATGATTGTGGATCACTAGAGCCAGAATGCTTGGTCAGGTTGTCAATTACATCTGGAGTAAGGGGCAATAGCTGTACTAATTTGACGTCAGCAAACTGATAAATCACACCACCTTTAATTGCTGCGTCCTCAATGGCTAGCAATGCAGTAACATCTTCTGGAACAAGCTGCGTCAAATATGGGTCATCACGGGAAGAAAGAGGATAAGATCTTGTGAAGTTAGTAATAGTAGGTTCAGTATTAAAAGACCTAGAAGAAGTGGCTTGATCGTCCAGGTCACATGAATTCGGACTGCGCGTAAGAGCAACGAGAGTCTTTGATGCAAGTCCATTTCTTCCAAAAAGACGAGTACCGGCTAAGCTTATTGCACGGCTCAATGGATTAGTGGGAGAGGTAGCGTAGCCTAGTCTCCAGATACCGGCTTCACGAGGACTTGGATCAGCAGTTGTGGAGTCTGTCTGACCACTTGCAACTTTATCAGAACTAGGTAGGGAGCAAGCCCGCGAACAACTATACGGATAGATAGCAATTTTGTCTGCTAGAACATTAACTTCAACTGCTTGCTTCTCCACTATCACATAGTCTTTTTCCATCAAGACAGCTTGATCTGTAACACGTCTATCTGAGACTTTGACAGAAGAATGTTCTGATCCAGAGTTACTTCCACTTGTTTTCAATATATTTGTAGGAATAGATCGACTGGAAAGAAACGTGGGTTTCAGGTTTGGGGAAACTGGGCTAAATCGAGACCGCTGTCGGCTATGGGCAGCCTTAGTTTGCAGCTTCTCTAGAACAGATGGTCGTGTAAGACGAACTAGCTTTGGTCTAGTGTCCATTAGAGGTATAGTTAGACGGCGTTGTTCAAAGCTAAGATTTGGAGGAGTGATGCTTAATGAAGAAGCAACCACATCAGATGAAATGGTCTGTAGAGATGTAGGCGCTGTAGCATTTCTTACTCCTGTAAAAGAATAAGATAAAGAGTTGGAAGATAAAGAGGACCTAGAAGGTATATTTTTGATCTTCACTATGCTAGAGTTGTCTGAAGAGGCGAACACAGGAGACAATGGTGACAAGTTGTTAAACCCTACTCCAACTTGTTGTTCGTTCATATTCGCCTCATCCGATGTGCCGTCTTTCTTTAAAGACTGATGCAGACGTGAGAGATTGGGCCCGGTTACAGGTTCGTTATCTTCAAGAACCATTTGTCTTGGTTCAAATGATGCCTTAGCGCGATTTTTAGAATCCAAAGAGGCCTGAAGCTGTTCCGTAATAAAAGCATCAGAGTCAACAACATCATATTCTAAGCTTAGTTCAGAAGAATCACGAGGTAATGGAGTGGTCACTAACTCATTCAAGAATAGTTCCTTATAAGACATGCGCTCCTGAGGCTTACGACGAAGTAGGTCGCGTATGAGGATTGTAAGTGACTGAGGTATATCTAAAGCATCAGGAAATTTGATTCTGTCGTTACCTGTATCAATTTTGCGTAAGAGATCAATGTGGTTAGCGGCACGGAAAGGAGGTTTGCCTACAGCCATTTCGTACAAAACTGTACCGAGAGACCACAAATCGACTTTCGCGTCATACTTTTCGTATCGTAGAATTTCTGGGGCCATGTATAGTGGGGAACCACATAAAGTTTCAGCCATTGAAGTGGAAGGTAAAACGCGAGCGAAGCCGAAGTCGGCTATCTGGAGCACGGGTAGGGAAGGAAGACCAACCAGGCCTTTTGCCTCAAATTCATCATGAGGCCGCGGGGGAGATAATAGCAAGTTTTGAGGTTTTATATCTCGATGTATAAGGTCACATTCTCTAAGAAATTTCAAGGCTGATACTAATTGTTGAAGAAAATGGATCACTAATGTAGGATGAAGACCCTGAGAAGGGGAGGTGGGGTAACGAGTGAAAATCGAAGAAACTGAAGGTACTTGAGAAAGAAGTGTTCGATTCTTAATGAAAAATGATAAATCACCTAAGGAACAATACTCAGTAATGATGTGAATGTGACCGGAAGACCGCTGGCAATCTAAGAGGGCAACGATATGAGGATGTTTGAGTGTCTTCAAAATCTTGATTTCAATTTCTAAATTCCGCATCAATTTTTCAACCAGTTGACCAGTAGCAGCACTTTTTATTGCAACAGTGCGGTTATTACGAATATCCTTCGCACGATAAACGATTGCAAATGAACCATGGCCAATTTCAGTAGAGATCTGGTAGTTGTGGAGGACAGTACGGGAATTAGCTAACTCAGATGTCATTATGGGATCAGAAAATAAATTAGAGTTGAATAAGAAAGAATATGAAAAAAAAAAAGACTTTGTGAAAAGAGACCAAAATCTTCCAGAATGGTTCAGAGTAAAGAAGGAAAGTCAGCAGCCGAAGACAACCGGGTTCTTAATGAGAGCAATGAGAGTAATGAAGTAAACAATATGAACGAAGTTCACAAAAGATGAACTATCAGCAGATCAGGTATAATCAATCTACAATTAGACCTTTAAAAGGCCTAACTATTAGAAGCAACCAAGAGATAAACTGAATAAGAATGCAAAGTAGAAGTGTTGGAAGTTCAGCAGGGGCGACGGCGGCAAGTGTGACTGATAGCGCAATAGCAGGGAGAGATTGGGAGATAAGGTAAGATTAACGAAGGCGAGTGGGAAGTAGTTGATTATTGCTACGTGAACCAGAGAAGTGTCGTATGATATAATACTGGTGAGCAATATTGAAGAAAAAAAATAATTCAATTGAATTAATAAGACCAATATACGCGTTCTTGTACGAATAGTCTAAATATACTGCAATTCACTATTGCTCTGTCGTGATATGTGTGCTACAATATCCCAGGTTAGATAAGAAAGAAAGCATTTGATGTCTCACGTTAACCAATCATTTTGCTACCTAAAGATAATAAAGTTAAACCACAAACGAGCATTTATCATGAAAAAAACATTTATAGCTTTCCACCAAGAGGTACTCAATTAGTACAAAGGTAAATGATAGGAAAAAAAAAAAGTCCATCAGAGATGAAAAGAAAATGCAATACACCATGATTACATACTTCAGCGAACTAATAATAATATAATAATAATGATCTCGATTTTCTACCGCGATGCCCTTTTGAGTGATTACCTGTCTCGGTAGGGGTTACATTTTGCTTGGCGGGAGATGAATGTGCTGGTGCACCACAGCGTCAATAAGAGTGTGAGCTACAGCGTTAGGACCTGGAAGCATGATAAAATCCTCTGACGGAGGTGCTGTAGACATGGTATCGCACGTTTTGGAAAACTCGATACTCTTAGAAATAGTGTCGAAATCAAACCAGCGAGCATCGTTCAACTCCGGGTCATGACCAAGTTCAATTTTGTGTCCATGTGGTTTTGCTTCAGCAATGCAACCCAACATAAGATTGGCGGGGTATGGCCAAGGCTGTGTGACATATATCACCACTCGTCCAACTAATATACCGGCCTCCTCCCAGATTTCGCGTCGAACAGCTTCTTCAATTGATTCTGCTGGCTCCACAAACCCTGCTAAACAAGAGTAAAACTGTTTAGGGAATCTTTTGTTGCGGCCTAATAAAATTTTGTCGCCATCCGAATTAACAACTGCAGCGATGACTGTCGGATCAGTGCGGGGGAAGGATAGGTTAGTGATTACGCCCCGAGTAGCACAATGATCTCTGAGCTGGCCCCGGTCAGCAGGCGGGCAGGTTCGTTTCCCCCCTGCACTGACTGAAAGAGTGCGTGCCCCACACCCACCGCAAAACTGGTTTCGATTATTCCAATCAATGAACATTCTAGCTTGAGCGTATATGGCTGCATGATCATTCGGCAAGCGAAATCCAAACCGAACAGGGGGGTAATGAGCACCTCGAGCTTCAACATCTTTTCGAATTTTCAACACATGGCCAGCTACCTCGGGGTGAGGATCACGAACAGGATCTGAAACATCGACAGCGAAATAAGGGCGACCTTGGTAAGGAGTAGCATCGAGACCGGGCTCAGAAGGGTTCAGACCCAAAAATACAACCAGAGGATGATGTATTGAAGAGTCATAATTGGCAATGGCAGATTCATCTGATTGTGAGAAGGGGTTACCGATGTATTGTTTGAGGACATCATACTCCACAGTGAACAACTCTGCTTCTCCGTCAGCTTGAGTGACAGCAGGATCCAAGTTATTGAGGGTCAAAAAAGCAGCAGATGGATGTAACAAAGCTTTTTGAAGGAATTCGTGGTCTTCACGCTTAAACGATATGCGATTCAATGGATTTCCCGAGAAGAAGGTATCACCAGGATCGCCAAATCGGCTAGTAAGAAGAGTCGACATCGATCTGAGAGGTAAGCACCTTGTTTGAACCCGTAAAAAACTACGAAGATGATTGGAGATCCAGGTGTGTGTAGCAGGACGAGCCAGTTTTTGTGAAGTGAATAGATACCCCGATAGGGTGGGTATATATGTATTTATGAAGATTGGTGAAAAACGGGGTTTCTCTGATTGCCTGGGACCAATTTCCAGAGAAGAAGAAGTTACAGATTGGTACACCGTATTAGACGAATCCGATACTAGACAAGCGTAAGCTGATAGAAGTGTTTAAAGTATCGATCAAGAATACGACCAAATAATATTTAGTAATAACCAACTTAGGTACACTTGATTTATAACCAATATGCTCTAGCCAATAATGAATGCGCTAAAGGGTCTTACTTTACCCCACCGTCCTTCACCCGTCGACTTTTCTTCCCAATATCGCTATACCACTGTGAAATCTTATTGAAGGATTTGATTCTTACCAAACCAACCTAAGATATTTTATTAGCCCTGGCGTTTTCTGTCATAGATAGCCAATTAGTGCAAAGGCACATACAGCATTTAATACTGTGGGTTAATCACCTTGACTTCTCTTCTTTATTCCACACCGTAATCGGAACTTGTATAGCCCTATTTGTGGTATCGTTAGGCCTGATTATGCGGAAATTTTTCGGTCTCGGTAATAGTTCCAAGCCATTGGAGGCTGTATATGTCAACAAATATCGAATCCAATTCGACACTCCTGGTGAACTTAGTTCAGGAAAGGCCACTGTTGGGTACTTAAGACAAACCGTAAAAGAGTTATTACACGCCGATAACGTCCAGCTGGTTTTCGCGGGGAAGAAATTGACCGACGACTCTGCTTCTTTGATCTCTTGCGGCATCAAACCTGAATCCAAAATTTTGGCTCTTAAGGCACCCAAACCAAAACCCAACGTTCCTCTCAAACCAGTAGTCCCGCTTACTCCGATCAATCAGATCAATCGTGTGATTGAAGAGTTTAATAGAGTTACTTTGCCTTTGGTGGAGAAATTCGAGTCTAACCCGCCTAATACTAAAAAAGACCAAGAAATGGAGTATCGGAAACTTAATGAGTTAGTACTTCAGAAAATGGTTGCCTTGGATGCCGTAGACATATCTGGCGATGACGAAGCTAGAGCAAAACGCAAGGAAGCTATCTCTTATCTTCATAACTTTCATGGCCGAATAGACGAAGCCAATGAAAAGGCATCCAAAGCTCTAACTACCCCTACTTCCGCTACTTAGTAATCTGAGATGAGCAACAAGTTTCCACTTGTACATTCTATACGTCAGCCCCTTCCTGTATACGTCACGTAACTTTTCTCTTGGTATATTTATTAATGCATTGAACCTTACATTCGAAAAATCAATTCTTCCAAATTGTAGATGCAACTTTTTTTAGCTCCGCCAATAATTCTTTCCATTCAACTTCAGCTTTATGTACAGCAACCGCGAATTTGTCGTCATCCACAGTTTTCGTATGTATCCTATATAATCCTGTAACAGGTCTATGATCAGACATGGTAATTTCGTGTCTTCGATAATCTAGCAGGTCGATTCGACAACGTTCACTTCCTGCACGAACCATGATTCGATCACACCATGCGGGCACCCTCATTTTGGCTGATGTGTCGTAATTTGTGCTGCCGACGTTGTATTTGTAGGTAGGTAAATAATGAATCGGCGCTTCTTCAAATAATCGAAATCGACAATCGGGGTTATTTTGAATTTGTTGTGTCAATTGGTCTGCGTTTAACAACGTATCAAGGTCATCTTTCTCGATCAATTTCAAAACATCCGATCTCTGAAGATTGATCCGATAATTCATATCACCCAAAACGAAGCACGCCTCGTGATCCAACACAATATTACCATCACCTCCATTAGCAAAATATTGTCTGGCTCGGTTACGTTCTTTATCCAACGCACCTAGCTCGCTGTCTAAGATAGTAGCGATATCATCATTGCGTTGGATCAGATGATTCTGTCCGGCAGCGAGGTGACAATTTACAAGACAAACGGAAGTATCATCAAGTAA
Source organism: Tortispora phaffii (assembly GCA_030574555.1). Lineage (NCBI taxonomy): Eukaryota > Fungi > Ascomycota > Trigonopsidomycetes > Trigonopsidales > Trigonopsidaceae > Tortispora > Tortispora phaffii. Next base: position 15,918 of record JAJMFE010000017.1, on the reverse strand, counting down.
GAATCTAATTATTAATGCCCCTTTGTTGCCGTGTAATCCACCCAATCCTGTCTTCACCAGTGATGCACGAGGATTTCTGAGTCGTGGCTTCAGTTCGGTTTTTATGAAAAGAGCAGAGAATAGCCCAATCATTGAATCGCAGTCAACTAGATCGTACTTACTGCTAACAGTTTTGTGAAGCAATAATGTTAATTGATCAATCCATTCTTGGTATTCCGCTGCCATTACTGTTGCTTCCTTTTCGATATTTCGTGGTCGACGCGACCGAAACATAGATTTCGCTGCTAATTGTTTATTACTCAACTCAACCAGTTCTTGAAAACCGAAAAATAGTATATCTGCACCTTGCGCGGACTTTATCAAATTCAAAAACCCTTCATAGTCACTATTATTCATACTTCCAGGAGAACTTCCACCAGCGTTCCAAGTACACGCAAACAGTGTCATAGGCTCAAATTTACAGTAGCTCTTGCAGAAAGAATCCACATGTCGAGTCATAAAAGATTTCTTAAGTAATCCATTCCAAACATGAACGGTTTTGTCAGCACCCACACAGCAGACTGGGATTACACCATCTTGCAAAGCCGAAGTATCTGCACATAGTCGAGTTAGGACACCTCCTTGACTATTACTAAAAGCACGCCAATCGCAAACAGTGAGCCACGGCGTTTTCTGAGGGTCATAAATTTTTATATAGCCTGAACTCAAAGAAACCCATAAAAAAGCACCAGCCATGGTTAGATCAACAATACGATTTAGTGAAACTGGCACTGTACCTAAACACTGGTATGAGTCAGAAGAAAATACACTGATAGATCCAGAAGAGTGCCCAAAAAAAACTTTTCCATCTACGAACGGCGAAAAAGTCGCAGACGTGATAAAACCTAGCTTAGAACCAGTAATAGTTTGCGAATGAAGTTGAAAGGGGGATTCTCCAGGCTTGTAAATACATACCCTATTACCACTGCCTACCCAGAGAGTGTCTTTCACAACTATGGCATCCCCAAAATTGGAAATTACACGCTGAGTAATCGGAGGGCTATTAAGTCTATGGCCTGAAGACCGCGGTCGCCAAAGCTGGAACCGAGAATCCGAGTCCAAAGTCCAGACATCTTTCCCATATGTTGCAATAAGAACCAAATCAGAAGAGTGCGCATTTCTTCTCTCGGCGATAACTTCACCAGTATAATAATCCAGAGCCACGATGTAACCTAATTTAGAGCCTACCCATACTTCTTTGTGGCCATCACCAGTGACGACAATACCCAATGTTGTAAACTTGCTCTCGCCAGGGCCGTAAATGAACAAAGAACGACCTGTATATATGTCCAAAGCCTGTAATGTAGAACCTAAAATAAACATAATATTATGATGAATCTGAACACTTTTTAAATCACCTGCCATATGTTGCCGCACAGCACAGTCGAGCAAACGCGGTCGAGCCCCAGAGTGTGTTGTAGTAGGGATAAGTTTTAGATAATTCTTGATATCGATCTCGTGGGATTTCATTGAGGTCCTGGACGGAGGTTTGGAGTAAAAGTTAGAATTAGAGATAGATGATTTTGATTGTTCTTTAGAAGCAACTGACGTCAAGTTAGATGAACCATGTAACATAGGAGGAGTTTGAGGTGACCGTTCTGAAAATGAGTTAATCTGTGAAGGTAATGCATTAGGTCTAGGAGGGAGGGAAGGAGGAACTTCGGATTTTGATTTTGCAAGTTTCGAATTTGAAACAGATTGTTTTTTTGGAGAGAACTTTGGTGGAGGTGGAAGGTGGGCTATACTAGAAAAGGATGTAGAAGTGACTGACTGTTTCGAAAAAGAATTTTCTCTCAAACACAACGGCGTGTTAATGTTACGATCTTGGGCAAAGTTACCAGACCCATTGGCAATATTAACATCTGAATTAATAGGCTCTAGATTATGAACCGGATTGGGCACTATCTCTGGACCATGTATATTAACGTCATTGGTAGTGATTCGGCTAGGAAGAGGAGGAGGAGAGAGAGACTCAAAGGAAGAATTAGAAATAGGCGATTTCGACCTTTGTCGATGAGGAGGAATAGGAGGAACTAAACTTGCGTTATAAAGGTCTGAAGAACTCACGCGAGAACAGACATCAGTAGGAGGTGGATTATTAGTCAGGGGTTGAAACTTAGTCAGACTACTATCCTCGGGACCAGAACCATTAGATATATTATTGGTATGTGCTTTTAATATTTGAGGACCAGCAACAGGAAGCAGAACAGGTGGAGGTGGAGGTGGTTTTTTGGATAGTTTGGGTGCAGAAAGATCCGGATTAGACCGTGAAGATAACTGAGAAGGGAGTAATAATGAAGAAGATGATGACGACGGTGATGGTGAAGAAGACGAAACAGTCTCTGACTTAGTAGAGGTTTTAGATAGTAAATGTGTAGGTTTTTGAGGTACAGGAGGGGGCATACTCCGAGACGGTAATCGTGAAGGGGAAGAAGCGGTAAGATCCATGATCTCCAGAGGCAGATAGATGATAGAAGTTTCTAACGGTTCTGCAATAGAGACCAATGTAAAAATTCAAAAAGTAATAAACTAGAAAAGGAAGTTCAAACTAAAAATTAAAATAAAGTATAGAAAAAAGAAGGGAACTAGGGCCTTAGGCCCTGATGATACGTTGTGACACTCTTTTATGGTAACGTCGTATTATACTTTATCAGTTCTAATTATAACCAAAAGAGATATTCGAGTTTCAAGGTTAGGGTAAAAGAAAATGAACGCTGAAGGATGTAGAAAAATCCGACTTTCAGCTACGGATATTACTCGGTAAGATGCACTTATGAGTCTTCTATATGTAAATTTATTTTAGTTCTGACCCGCAGAAAAAATAGTATAGCTGTCTCAAGCAAGTTCTATATTATCTTCAAGGAGAAAGAGCGGTAAATTATCATCCAATCATACAACAGAACGTATGCGGCTTAGTTGGGAAAATTAAGTGGTTAAGGAAAATTTCGATATTTCTTTTATTGATACTATCCATCTTTCATCTGATCTCGAAGTAGATCTATACCACCTGATTTAGCTTATCAAGCATCGATCCATTTTGACCGGTTTGAGAGATTTTCTTATACCAACGCATATAAGTCACTATGCGGATCTATAACTGTCATTTTTGTTCTTCTCCAGTATACCCTGGTCATGGAATTATGTTTGTTCGCAATGACGCTAAAGAGTTTCGATTTTGTCGTTCAAAATGCCACAAAAATTTTAAAATGAAAAGGAATCCTCGTAAACTCCGCTGGACAAAGGCTTTCCGTAAAGCAGCCGGCAAGGAGATGGTGGTGGACTCTTCCCTTACCTTTGCTGCTCGGCGAAACGTCCCTGTTCGATATAACCGTGAGCTGGTGGCTACTACTTTGGATGCTATGCAAAGAATAGAGAAGATCAGACAGCGACGCGAGCGCGCTTTCTATAAGAATCGCATGCGTGGTAATAGTGCTCGGGACCTTGAAGAAGACCGTAAACTAATTGAAAAACACCCCGAAATGATCCGGCAGATGGAGGTAGAGATGCGCCGTAAGGCCGAAAAGAAGGCTGCTGCTATGATGGAGATCGATGAGCCTGAGTTTGAGATATCTCAAGACGAGGAAATGCAAGAAGAAGTGGTTTTGAAAACCACCAAGTCTAAAAAGAAAAAACAAGCTGCTTAATTGTTAATCTTATGGTTTTATTTGCATTCATCGAGAATATGGCCAATCCCATGTAACACTTATCCAGAATATATACATTCGGGTTCTAACTTCCATTTTATATTAGTAACCTGTGATAGGCCCAAATCATGGGATCCTAGTAGCTGGACAATTAACTATCATACATGAAGTTATCTATGGACAATACAACGGTATTTTTTGTTTATTTATTAGGCTTGGTCATTCCACGATCCAGGCTGTAGATCCTGAAATTCGTGCTGTAGTTACATCGTATATGTCTGGTATATAATCTGTATCTCCCGACTCATCTACTGCTTACCGATCAAAATGGCTGATAAATGTATTACAGTATATGTGGTTGATCTTTATGGTGCTACTAAGGAAGATATACTGTCTTATAGATCATATTTAGGAACTGTTTTAAGTGCTAAAGCCTTAGCTAATCGCGAATCTGATATAATATGTATTCTCGCGGTAGGGACTGCAGCAACAACCCATCACTCCACTAATTTGTTGGCCGGTACAACCTCCATAGATCTTTCCAGATATTGCTATGCCTTAACAACTATAGGACCAGCTAATTTGTCGATGATTGAGGCCGCTGTTGCAATTAATACTCCAGCAAATAGCCAAGAAGGAGATTTGGAAGCGACGCTATCAATAGCGAAAGGGATCATCGATGGTGTAGTTCGCCACTTAAAGTATACGAAAACTGTACGAGTTCTCTCTGTTTGTCATAGATCTGTTGACGTAAAAAAACTGTGTGACTGCTCCAGTGAATATTCGCAATCAGACATTCGTTTGTCATTCCTTATCCCAAATGATGATGATTCACCAGTTCAAGGTGATTTTGCAAATCCGACAGATTCTTGTCAGCGTTCCTTGACGAAAATTTTTAACTCAACCACGGCTAAACTTTCAGTAGATTCTTTTGCATTAGCAAATTCTTTGCTGGATCTTACCACACCTAATCATCCTAAACCAGTCAAAGTACCTAAATCTGCAGAACAAGCTACGCTAGGAATTTGTGAAAGCCCAGAAGATCAGAACATCACGTTTAACTTCAGTTTTCAGCTGGTGAATTATCTAAGATCTTCCAAAAGTGTTAAGCCAGGGTTATATATTCTTCATCCTGAATCTGAGGTCCAAGTTTTGCAAGGGATCGATGTAAAAAATCCATCAGGGACTAAAGGTCCACTGAAAGTGTGCAAAAAAGGGTACATAGCATATCCACTAAGCCTAGATCGTCATTACTCAATTGTCAGCCCAACCACACCTGATCATAGTATCAAGTCGGAAGAAACGCTAGACAACAAGGACTACTCAAGCCAAGAATCAGTAAATAAGGAAGACTTGAAACATGCATATCAACTAGGAAATACATTCATACCTATTGATGATATGACATCTACATTTCTTCGGCTTGAGACAATGGCGTCCTTGTCACTGATTGGGTTTGTGCCGCGAGATTGTCTTCCTTTACAACTTTTGATTGGACCTAACTATTTCATAACTCCCCAAAAAAGAGGCAGTAGTTCTAAACCATTCATTCTGCCGTCTGATCAATTATCTATCCAATGCCTTTCTGACGCATTAAGAAAGACCAATACGGTTGCAATTACAAAGTTTATAATTAAGAACAATAACAAGCCGGTCATGGCATGTTTGTATCCGCCAAATGTGTTTTTGGCCGAGGAGAATGAGCTGTCTCATTGCTTAATGCTATGTCGACTACCGTTCGATGACAACTTGACTCGAATGAACTTTCGTTCTTATAACGCAGAGACGTCAAGTGATCCAATTACTGGCGATGATGCATTAGATGAGGCAATGGACCAATATGTGGAGAGTTTGGCAATAACTGAAGAAGATATCGAGAATTTTCGCTTATCACCAGACCTGATTGCAGATCCCTATACTTGGAGAATCAACCAAGCATCCTTGTACAAGGCTACACATAAAGATGTAAATTCCGAAGAACTGCTCAGAGAGGTTCATGCAGGAACACCTCCAGTTTTTGCTAAATCTCTTCTTGAGCTAATTAGAGACTTACGGCACAGTAGAGCCGATGAAATGAATGTAGCTTTAACTCGGCTGAAATCTGCGGCTAATTTGCAGAAGATTTCTAGGAAAAAACGAGGGGCATTTAATGATATAGTCGAAGAAAATACTGCCAAACGGTTTAGGTCGATCGATGATATTCTTAATGGTTAAGTTGGCTGAAATCCATTCTTTTACCTCTATTGTCCGACCCCGGATCGATCGCAGTTCCACATCTTTCTCTATATTATTAATCGCTCAATCAGATCCCAAGAGCTCCTACTTAACTAACCCTACTATTAGTTGCAACCATGATGATTCGTAGTAGAACTAGTATAAAGTCACTGAAGTATATACGATTTAATTCTTATCAAATTTTCGATAGAAAGGTAAAAGAGATGCATCGGTCTCGTGCTGGGAAACCCAGCAGTCGGGATGCGGAATACCTTCGCGAAATCTCTGCTGATGGAATTGTTGATCGACTAGCTTTTGTGTCACGTCGATTTGATAATGTCTTGGATTTCGGATCCGGTGCAGGATGTTTAGAACGAGCTATCTGTAAAGAGAGGGAGAATGATGATCATAAATTGGTTCAAAGTCGAATTGGAAAGGTTACTATGATGGAGATGTCGAATCGTCTCTTATACCGAGACTCCGACGATTCATATTCTTTTAATAAAATCTTAGATATCGAAAGAATTAATAAAGATGAGGAATCGGGAATTTTTCAGTTTGCAGACAATTCTTTCGATGCTGTGCTGAGTAACCTATCTATGCATTGGATTAACGATCTTCCAGGCATCCTCAAACAAATACATCGGATTTTAAAACCTGATGGTATGTTCATGGCATCTATGATTGGCGGTGATACCTTATTTGAATTACGTACTTCTTTGCAATTGGCAGAGATGGAGCGGTATGGCCGAGTAGCTCCTAGATTGTCACCACTGGCCGATGTTAAGGATATGGGTGCTTTGCTGCAACAGGCTGGATTTGGATTAAACACTGTTGATGTCGATGATATTCAGGTTTCATATCCGGATATTTTTGCTCTCATCCAAGATCTTCAACTTATGGGAGAATCCAATGCTGTGTATTCTCGCCAAGAGACGATTCCGCGAGATCTACTATTGGCAGCATCGGCAATTTATCCTGCATTGCATAAGCTCGACGATGAACCAGGCATCCCGGCTACTTTTAGAATTATTAATTTGATTGGTTGGAAGCCCAGTCCAGATCAACCGCAGCCTTTGGCTAGGGGTTCTGGCCAGATATCTCTCCATGATGTTCTTTCTGATGAGAAATGACTTTAATGAAATCATCCTATAAATTTTAGTGGATATTAACCAGTATGATATAATGATTAGATACAGTGAGTTTAGTCGTAAAGTAAGTGATATGTACATAGACTGTACTATTCATGGTGATTGTGTTGGCACAACAATTAATCCTTGGCCGAGCCCATTTCACCACTACCAACTGGGTGGTCCTTTAAATATTTATCAAAGGCGTCATTTCGTTCTGGGAATGGACGGGGACCCAGCAAACGAATCATATCTTCACGACCGATTACTTCTTTTTTCAGAAGCTCTTCCGCAACCAACCCTACTTCTTTGCTCTTTTCTTGAAGTAAGGTTTTGCAGCGGTCGTGTGCATCCTCAATAATTCTCCGCACCTCAAGGTCTATCTGTCGAGCAGTCTCTTCAGAAAATGGTTTGTTAAATGAGTCGTTATTTTGGTCAAAATAAACATGCCCAAGTTCCTTAGACATACCATACTGACATACCATATCCTTAGCCATTTGAGTTGCTTTCCGAAAATCATCTGACGCGCCGCTTGTAACGGTATCGAAATGAAGCTCTTCCGAAACACGACCTCCTAACGTCATAGCCAGTCGATCTTGGAATTGGGCTTCAGAAAGCAGATACTGATCTGGTGGAAGGTATTGTGCATAACCTAGAGCACCTTGTCCTCGCGGGATAATTGAAACCTTCAATAATGGATCTGCCCATTTCAAATACCAGCCACAAATAGCATGACCAGCCTCATGATATGCAACAGTGCGCTTATCTTCTGGGTTCAATACCTTTGATTTCTTCTCAAGACCAGCAATAACTCGTTCAATTGCTTGTTCGAAATGTTTCAGTTCAACACTATCCGCCTGATGTCGAGCAGCAATTAAAGCCGCTTCATTAACACAGTTAGCAATATCTGCCCCAGAAAATCCAGGAGTTAGAGCAGAAAGACGACCACTTAAAGAGTCAAGATTCAGATCAGTTTTGATATGTCGTAAATGAACCAAAAAGATCTGTTTCCGACCTTCCACATCAGGACGATCGATTGAGATATGACGGTCAAATCTACCAGGACGAAGGAGCGCCGGATCAAGAACATCGGCTCGATTAGTACCAGCAAGTACAACAATATGGTCAGACGATTCAAAACCATCCATTTCAACTAAGAGCTGATTTAAAGTGGCTTCACGTTCATCATTTCCTCCAGAAAAATTTCCTCTACCACGAGCTTTACCAATTGCATCAATTTCATCGACAAAGATAATAGCCGGTGCCATTTTTCTAGCAGTTTTGAATAAATCTCGTACTCTGCTGGCACCTACACCAACAAACATTTCGACAAACTCAGAACCCGAAACAGATAAGAACGGAACACCGGCTTCTCCTGCCGTAGCCTTAGCAAGCAAGGTTTTACCGGTACCAGGCGGACCAGATAAGATAGCCCCCCGAGGAATTTTTGCACCAAGACGTTCATATTGTTGGGGATGTTTCAAAAACTTTACAAACTCCATGATTTCTTCTTTAGCCTCATCACAGCCAGCAACATCCTTAAATTTTATTTGAATGTCAGTTTCTTGATTGAAGAGTTTGGCACGAGATTTACCTACTCCGAAAATACCACCTGCCCCCGATCCGGGGGAGCCGGCTCGGCGCGTCAGATAGAAAATCGAACCAATGATGATAATGGTAGGCAGAATAGCCAAAATACTATTAGCGATAGACCCTTCTTCTATATAAGTCACAGGGAGCCTTTGGTTTGGTGGTATCCCAAGAGCATCCTGAGCTTGTTCTAAATGCCTTTCAAAAGATTCGACAGACCCTATAGTGAAATATACCAGACGAGAGCTGGAACCTTCAACAGTTTGTCCAGAGCGCAAAGTAGCACGAACATAGGCTCTATTCACCACAGTGAGTTTCTCAACTAAGCCTCTGTTCAAGTAAAGATTTTGAAACTCCTGCCAGGTAATTTCCCTACCGCCGATGGATTCTGAAAATATTTGGGAACCCAAGTATAAAGTGATGGCCATCAGAACAATCTCTGTAACATAGCGATCAGGTCTAGGAGGCTGTGGTCCTCCAGAACCTCCAGAATTATTCTTTTGTTTAGAACCCCAGTTTCGAGTAAAGCTAGACCGAGGGTCGGAATTAGTCCCCGGTTTTTCGGAATGCTCTTGCTCCGGCTGCGATGCCGCATCTCGATCTTCAAGTATTTGCTTTAACAATTTAGCCCGTGCCGGATCATCTCGTGATACTCTTAACATCAAAGCCTTATAAACATCTGGACTTTCATCACTGAGCTCTTCCAAAGCATCTATGAGGCTAAAACGGAGGTCATCTAAAGTGAGCAATTTAGCCATCAGCTCAATATCGTGGCGGTTATTGTTGAATATCTCCAAAACTTCAGTCTCAGAATAACTGTTAAGATCATTTTCAGGATTTGAAGGCTTAGACGATTTGTTTTCTGGCTTCTTCTCTTGCTTAAATACCCACTCCTCATCCTTTTTCGAAGAAAACAATCTTATAGCAGGCAATATCACATGAGGCCGAACTACTTGGGCATTTAGCAAAGTGCTCTGCCGAAGTAGATTTCGTCTAACCAAGATACGGAATTGTGGACCACAAAACCGTATGGTGGCCATTTTGTTGTTCAGATAGCCTTACTAATCGAAGGTTCTTGGACTAAGTTGGAGGAAGGCTGCACTGTTTGGGTCTAGGTACAGCTTAAGCTCCTCCCAAAGCATATTTGGCAATCGCAGATGACGAAAAATCGATAAAAAAGAAATACTACTATAGGTTCGAAATATTTTTGTTGGTCAAAATTTGTAAATTAAAGTACTGGCCTAGCAAAAGAAAAAAAAAAAAAAAAAAAAAAAAAAAAAAAAAAAAAAAAAAAAAAAAAAAAAAAAAAAAAAAAAAAAAAAAAAAAAAAAAAAAAAAAAAAAAAAAAAAAAAAAAAAAAAAAAAAAAAAAAAAAAAAAAAAAAAAAAAGAAAATAGAAGAGTAGAAAAAGTTTACGATCATTATGACTAGTTCCCTTAGTCGCAGCATTTGTGTTATCCTGAAGCAGAATTGAAATCGAAGTTTCCAGTTTGCAGAATATATTCCCAGTCAAACGGTTCCTCAGAGTCCTGAGCTCTACCAGTCTGCGATAATTCTGTAACTTCTGATAGCAGCTTGTCAAGAGCACCAGAAGGTGAGATCAAATTATTCGATATATTATCGAGAGTAGGGCCTGCACTAGCTAAAAATGTCTGGCTAGCAGGAAACTTGTCTTGTTGAAGATTTTGTGGGACAGTCTTCTCCGAAATATCTGGGTCACGCAATAAGATATCTGCATTTGAGCCATGTCCTTTCTGCACAGTGCTGAAATCCTTTCCAGAAGAATACATACTCGAACCACTTATAATGCTCTCTAATACACTTATTTGTTCGATATCCTCAGTGGATATATCATATCGCCAATCGCCTTCTGAAATGTATTTCCCATTCGCGAGGTCAGAAAATTCAGCAGCAGCTGATTCTTCATTATTTAAGCCCGATTTACCATTATCATGCCGTATAGTGTTGTTTCCGTTGATACGACAGCCTTCGCTGAATGTTAGGTTCGGTTCGGAGCGGGCGGAACTCACTGAATCGGTAGAAAAATACAATTCGTCAGAGTCAGATTCATCTTGGTTCCGCTTTAATTTGTAGGACTGCTGTTGCAAGAGTACATGATCACGTACAGTAGCTAGCAAGCAATTAGCTACGCCCCAGAATATATTCAGAGACTCATTGTCTAAACTGTCTGCTGACTCATCCGAAAACTTCGCGGCAACTGAGAGAAGTTCCAAATCTTGTTTAGCTGTGCTTATCAGAGGATATTGAATAATGTGAGTAATAAGCGTGAGAAATGCAGCAGCAATGTAAGGGTAAAAAAGAACCCGCATTATACTACAAGTCTTTGAGTTGATTTCTTCTGATAGGCGCTGAAATGCTATTAAATTAGATCGAGCAGCCTCAGCACAGATCATTGTTGAAGAATACACTCGGGGATAAAAGTTCAAAGTAGAATTGGAACCACTTGTACGGGTGTCAGAAGAACAAGGTGTACTGCTATTGCCACGACTAGGAAAGGATACACATGGAGAGTCAGCAGGTACATGAAGACCTGACGAAGAAGATTTTGAGTTTGTATTTTTGTCTGAATTCCGAGAACGATTTGTAATTCCCTCTAACCAATGAAGATGATGAGCTGACATTCTATGAATATCCATGATGATCTGGTTGAATGATAAACGGAACATTGCCACATGGCAATTCTTATAGAGCGGATTTCGGCCAGAGTTTAGAGATATGGGAAGTGGTTCACGGAACTCAGAAGGTAGAGTCTCCAATAAAGCTAGTAGCTTTGAATCTAAATAGCCAACTAACTGGTCTATTTGGTTGTCGCTTAACATAGACGTTGTAGCGGCATATAGCAGAGAGTGTGCTTTAGCTCCTAAGAATTGCAATTCCACAAATTTGATAAAAGTTTGAGTAAAACTGTCAGGGTCTGTGGAATTGTGTGGCAAATCTTCTGGTTGCAACATCTCAACAGATACATCGAAAGGGCTACAAGATAAATGGTGACCGAAGCGCAATGCGCAGTCAATATCTGAAGAATATATGATCCACCATAGTCTCCTTCGGGTGGAAATAATATTCCCTGGAATTCCTGTGAATTTCCTGTGAAGCCCAAGATGCATTGCCATGTTAACTGTGATAGATGATAATCGAGAAGCAAGAGGATTCATGGAAACGCAGAAGAGTACAGCAGTGGCAGTATAGAGTGCAGTAATTGCCTTGATACTTGGAACAGAAATCTGAACGGGCACGATCAAATTGATAACATTGCCGATCATATCTTCAGAAATGTACTCTAATTCGTCTTTTTTCAGGAAACTCTTGCCTTTAGCAACATCTGAGAGAAACATCATCGAATCATCTGTTATGAACCAACGACATAAAACCAATACACTACAAATTAAAAGAGCATCTTCAGGTACATCAGTAATGTCTTTTCCTGCTTCTAGATTCTTGTACAGATTGCCTGCCGCTTTCGAGAGATCTGACGCAGTGATCAGAGGCTTAAGGTCGTTGACGTAAGAGCAATAAAATTGAATTCCGCGCATTGTAATATGCTGAGGTGGTAAAGCGATAAAGTTACGACCAAAATTTTTCATAAATCGTTTCGAAACTCCGCCGCACTTAGTTGCATTATCCAGCAACGACTGCACCAGGCGACTAGCAAGTCGATTTCCGGTTCGTTCAGCTATCCAGCTTAAGCCGGCCGGAGAAAATATTGACTCTGGTGCACCTGGAGTTATGAATACTCCATTACCGTCACGATCTATACTGCCAAGCATATGAAATCGACTAGAGAGTTCGTCAACAGAAGTATCATTATCCAGAATTGATTCCTGATTATTAGTGATCGGAGATGGTATACACACTTCGGCTAACTCAGTGTTCGAAATTTCTGATACATTAGGTACCGAGTTTCGTATAAGATTTTCCAGTTGTGCTACCCGTTGCTCAAGGCCTTCTATGTACTTGATATTTCTAGGGGGAGTTCGTTTTTTCGGCTTCTCGGAGTATACGCACGCAAAATTATGATTAGCACAGTTACGACATTGAACAGGGTTGCCATCACATTTTATTTTCTTCTTTCGGCAATTATCACAGGCTCGTAAAACTCTTCGTCTTTTTCCCTCATCTTCAACAATGCCGTCATCGTTCGGATCAGAGCACTCGGATGATGACATTAAAATGACACGAGATAAACTAATATACTGTAATTTAGGGGCAATAAAAACAAAAAGAGCAAAATTCCGAGAAGAATTTTTAGTCGTCTTAAAGGAAACCTGGCGGTAATCGAATAGTGACAGTATGTGATCGTAGTCCAGAGATCGATCAAAGAAAGACGGTGCTTGGCAGATTTGAAATGGACTGCAAGAAAATTTGTTTTAAAGCATGCAGATTTTTCCAAAACAAATATGTCAAAAAATTCCAATCAATGATTACAGAAAAATTACGCTGGTTCGAGGCAAAAAGATTATGAAAGAAGAAAAAGGCGAGCACAAGTTTGATTCACTGTTAAAACTTAGGGTCGTTGGGATCGAACTTCAGTGAAAGTTTAATTGAGATGAAATAAATGCATGATAGACAGATAAAAACATTACACCAGATAGCAAAATTTAAAGGTAGTTCTAATTTATTAGTCCTTTGCGATAAATTATTAGCAGGAAAAGATTAAAAAATAAATAATTCCAAAAGAAATGAGTCAGTGCAAGTCTTTTTTTCGATAATAACTCTCCTTCTGTAAGATTTATATTTGATGACGAATGCATAAATTAGAGACTATAATATAACCCCTAATCAAGCCAGTCAGTCAACTGCCTGCCAGATGAATCGACAAGCTTGACATACAATAAGCAATTCTAGGCGTCATTTGTTCCACTATTCTAGAAGAAAATAGCTAAAGAAACAATTGAGTATATTTACATTTCAAAACTACATACCTACAGCTATCGGAGAGACACATCTATCAATAAGTACAACAGCGACTTACAACTGCTCAAAGAAAAAGCTGCAAGAAGAAAAAAAATAACTCACTGTTAGCCATACTGGTAGTAGTGTTTCAGTGCTTGACGGTGTTGTTCAGCAAAGAAGTCGCTTACTTAAACTTCTTGCCAAACATGATCATCTGCATCTGGTCATAAATAGAAATGACACCAGCAGAAGCAACACCACGAAGAATGTTAGCACCAGCACCCTTGAACAGAGATCCAACACCTTCGGCCTTGACAATCTGGGTAAAGGCATCCAAAGAGCCCTTGTACTTAACAGCCTCACCGGAAGTCATCATCATACGACGACGAACGGTATCAAGAGGGTAAGAAGCAATACCGGCAACAGTGGTAACAACCCATCCTAACAAGAAGGAGACCAAGAAGTTGCCTTCAAGGGGTCCAACCAAAATCAGGGGCTTGATAGAATCGTAAAGACCGAAGTATAATCCACGGTAGACAACAATTCCAAGAACAGAGGGTCCGAATCCACGGTACAAACCGCTAATTCCATCGGACGCAAGAGTTTTGCGGTAAACATCGATCAAACCATTGAACTGACGTTCGCCAGAGCCCTTGGCAGACTTGGCGTCGTTGGCCAAACGAGTACGGGCATAATCCAAAGAGTACACGAAAAGAAGAGAAGTGGCACCAGCAGCACCACCGGAAGCCAAGTTACCGGCGAACCATTTCCAGTAACCTTCATCCTTCTTGAAGCCAAACATAGCCTTGAACTGGTCGCGGAAGGCAAAGTTAAGAGCCTGGGTAGGGAAGTAACGGATAACGTTAGCGGTGTTACCGCGCCACAAGGAGATGATACCCTGGTCACCGACGGTACGACGGAAGCAGTCGACAATACCGGTGTAAGGACGGTCAAGACGACCGACCTTGATCATCTCAGCCTGGTTCTGGATAAGAAGCTTCACACGCTCGATGGGAGCAGCGGCAGTCTTTGAAACTGCGGCGGACACACCACCCACTGGAGGTTAGTATCGAAGATTGATAAGCAAGAATATCAATAGTCATCCACAAAAGAATAGTTCTAAAACAAAAATTTATATCCCGTAGTTGTGTATAGTTCGAATTTAAATTAATCTCTTTTTTATTAACAATATGCAAGGACGATGGTCCCCTTAGGCAAGAAAATTCCACCGAGTGGTGATAGCTCGTCCCATTCTTGGCCGGGTAACGCAACCATAAAGGTAGAAGAAGGAAAGGCAGCGAGCGTCAAGCGGAAATTTTCCAACCGAAGGTAGTAACCGAAAAGAACAAAAAGCACATTGACCGAAAAATAAAAAAGAGAAATTAAATGATCATATCAACATTAGAATATAAATCAATTACCAAAGGTGAGAAATACGTACTCATGAAGTCAACAAGAAAGTTCTAGGTTAGCATCGTGAAACTAATATAAAAGAAAGTACCGAGAAAGCCGAAACCCCCAAGTGAGAAGACTATTATGAGAAATACATCGAACAGAAGTCTCTATCATATATAAGTCAATTGTAACGAGAGAATATAATACACTCAACAATCTGACCTATAGAGATATGGTCAAGCTCGAGCACCGCCGCCCAGGACATCAAGGGTCGAACAACTCTGGCAGAGTTATGCGGGAAACCCGGAATGAGTATCGTTCTCAGGCACAAAAAAAGAGTATTAAACCTCTCTATAACTTAATTAAGTTTAAATAGTAATAAATACGTACGGATTGATTCTTTTCGCCAGCCATTGTTGACAGTAGTTCTAGCGCTAAGGGAAGGGATAGGAAAAAGAAGAAATTAACAGTACAGCAAATTTAAACTTGGGCCCGGAGCGTCAGTGGGGGGCCGGTTGCTAGGCAAAACTCCCGAGTTTTTTTCGCCTTCTAAACTTTATTTTCATCAGGCCCTACCAGTGTGTTAAGCCCTAGTCGATATCTGTGATTAGTGGAATATATTGTATTCATAGTGAATTGTAGTAGTCATAATGAGTAAAATAAAAGAAAGCTTATTAGAAAAATAAATAGAGAATATTCGGCTTATAGCTTTTCTTCCTTAAATTATTGCTTCTGCTTTGTTGTCATCAGACGGAGAGTGTTTAGATGGCTTGCTTTTCGACGACTTATCGGTATTTGCAGCTGATTCTTGGTCTTCTGATTTACTTTTCTTCGATTTGTCCTTTTTACGTTTCTGTTCTGAGTCACCGTAGACCTTCTTCATAAACATTTCTCGGTCTGCCCCTGATGGCTGACCAAAAACGGCAGTTCTCCATTCCCGTAGTCGCTGCTTCCTAACGTACTTCTTGCGATCTTTTTGCCGTTTTTCTACA